>JAAAKQ030507584.1:2458-17659 GCA_010016005.3 Zanna intricata | reverse complement strand
GATTTAATAATTCTAGCAGAGAGTAAAAAAGATTTAGAAGAAACATTGAATGGCATGGATCAAGTTCTACGCAAGAACTACCGCATAACTAAAAGAAAACGAAAGTAATGAAATGTAGTAGAAATAATGTAGATGGACAACAATATAAAAATAGGAAAAGACAAGATTATATTGGTAGAAGAATTCTGTTATTTGGGAAGTAGAATTACTAAAGATGGACGAAGCTGGAGTGATATAAAATAGCTAATAGCAAAAGCAAAACGAGCGTTAAGTCAGAAATATAATTTGCTTACATCAAAAATTAATTTAAATATCAAGAAAACGTTTTAAAAAGTATACTTTTAGAGCGTAGCTTTATATGGAAGTGAAACTTGGATGATTGGAGTACCTCAGGAGAAAAGCTTTTTAAATGAAAGAAGCTTTATAAATGTGATCTATAAGAATTTTAAAAATCAGATGGGTATACCTATACCGAAATGTGACCCCTTTCAAAATGTATACCGACCTTTCCATACTAAAATGTATGTTGACCGTTCGAAATGTATACCGAAATGAAAGCGGAAAGGTTTCATTGTACCGAAATGAAACGACTGGCATTAGATAGGGAATCTTGGAAAGCTGCATTCAAACCAGTCAAATGATTGAAGACAAAAAAAAATAATTTAATTAACATATCAACGGTACTATGTTCGATAAATTAAAAATATAAGAATGGCAGTATCTTGTAGTTTCCTCAAAAAATTTTAAATTTAAATAAAACGAATAACCAATTCAGATGAGTACTTACATTCAATCTGTTTTTAATTAAACATTTTTTTGAAATGTAGAAAATAAAATTACATTAATTCATTCATTTTTAAATATTAATCATTAGGTATACCGATTAATTAAGTATAAATAATAAGCTTTAGAACAATTCCTGTGTTAATTTTTAATTAAAAACAAAATTTTAAACGAGTAAAAAAGAGGATTTTTAAGACACTAAAAGTAAAAGTATGACGGTTGTTTTTTTATGGGGTTGGAAATTGCATTGGCCACCCCTTTTTTCATTTACAAAGCAACATCGGTGCATTGAATGTCAGAGTATCGGAATAAAAATTCTATAAAAACAGAGAAAAAAAAACAACGAAATGCTGGTGACGTAACGAATTGCATTTCGGAAGGGAGGAAATATTTTACGTGGGAAAAATGTTGAAGAGCTGTAGATTGTCGCGCTATCTGTTATCCAACAACAGTAGTTTAGTTTTACAACGCATGCGTACTGTATTTAGCTGTTACAAGGCGCTTAGTTGAAAACTGCGCTGCCGGTAACCTCTCTTTTTTTATGTTAACTTCAATACAGTATTATTAAAATATCAATTCAATAATTTTATTACTATTAACTTTTTCTTAATTTATTATAAATTTTATTGTATTTGTGTTGAAAAATTCAACATATTTTTCAGTCTTTTTTTTTTTTTGTGAAGTCTAGAATAATTTTTAAGCTGCGTTCACCTGATTGCGTTAAATTTACCAATATATGAGAGTTACATTTTACTTTAACCAGGGGTTAAAATTTTCTTGAACATTAACATTTTACCGAGCAATTTCGCTTAATTATCGTAAAAATGAAATATAAAATTATTTTAAATAATAGAAAAAAAATGTAAATTCTTTTTAAATTTTAAAGAACGATTCTTACATGATTTTTATTTCGATTAATGTCTTTTATGATGTTATGAATTTTATATATTGGAATAAAATGCCGTATTGAATTTCCGTAAATATTTCTACTTGGTCTTAAACATGTTTCATTTTTAATTAATCTTTTTTAATTTCTTTGAATACTGATAATCTTTAGGTAATCGTTGAGTTATATTTATATCATCTGGTAAACCTTACGACATAAATTTAACATTTTTGAAGAAATAAATAATATCGGAAAGTCCAGGTTCGATTCCCGATTAGCATCGGCAGTTTTGTTTATGTACTATAACGTTTTTATTTAATATATCATAGCACAAGCTTATATGATAAATTAATTATCTACAAAAAGAAATATTTAAAAAATAAAATTAATATTATTTTATGCACGCGTTTGCCTTGAAATTGGGTTTTTTCTTTTCATTTAATGCTATGTTAGATCAGTTTCAGAATAAGGTGTTGATAAATTTTAACTTTATCAGTACTTTTTAATTATGATTACTATTTTCGTTCTAATTTAATATTGTACGATTCTTAAAATAGAAAATAAAAATAACGAATATAAGTAAAGAAAAGTGTATAAATTTTAAATTCTTACTATTTTTTTTTCTTTTTTTCACAAAAAAATAATGTTAACTAACATTTTAACATTTTTTTAACAAAAAAATAGTTCTGAAGAAATACTGTATTAAAAATAATAAAGAGGACATTGTAGCTTAGCTAAAAATAAAAAGTAAAAATTCATGATTACATGTTCTTGCTGTCTAAATTCTGTTTTTAATAGTTTGTTATTTGGTTTCTTGATTTCTTATTAGGTGCTATTTATGATTAAAACCAATTATAAATCTAAAGATAAATTAATTTCCCAAGAAATAATTTAAAGGAACAACTTTTTAAATTTCAAATCGATCAGGATTTTTAAAATGTTTTTTATTTTTATTTCTGGTTTACTAGTACAGTATTCAGCATTTTTATGCGATAATCTAGTTTTTTTGTTATCATAGTAAGTATAGATAAAAATGGAATCCTTCTAAATTTTGGTAAACTATATAGTGTAAAGAATTTCATCTTTCATGTATAAATACTATCTAGATTTCATACGTTACATACTGCAAAAAAGTCTTCTAGTTATGAGAAAAAAAAAAAGCTGTTTTTAACAGATAATTTGGGAGCGATAAAATGAGAATATATCAGAAGGTGGTATAAAAATTAGGAGGATGGACTTTCGTTTTCAAAATGATGTTGCATTATTTCTTCTTTTTTTTTTACAATGCATACATGTAAAATTTACAGATTACTGGTATAAAATATAATTTAAAAAAAATCTATATATTTAAAAAAAAAAAATTTACTAGCAACAGAGTATAATTAATTTATTGAGAATTAATTTTTATATTTACTATCTTTATTGTTTTTTTTTTTTTTTTTGTAGTATTTTGGCAGAGATCATTGTTTTTCATAAAGTTTGTTTTATGAAATTTGATTAAAAAAAAGTAATTTTAAAATATTAAAACTACACAGATACTTCTGAAGAAGCTCAGGTCTCTACAAAAATAAAAATTAAAGCAGTAGGTAATAAAAATTAATTTTTAATAAAATAATGGTAAATAAAATGGATTAATATCTTACAATTATTTAGTAAAAATTTTTCCAACTTTTACTTAATGAAAGCTTCTTCTAAATTCTAATAAAACAGTAATTTTTAGTCTCCTGTTTTGGAAAACCTTTGATTTCTTTAATTTTCATTTCAGTTGTCATCTTGCATAAATATTTTGTTTCTTTTATGTTCCCTCCGTTTGAGTTCCTTTTTTAGATTTAAATTATATAAAATATTCTTGTTAGATTAAAGTTTGCAGTAATCTACAAAAACTTACAAAACTAATTATGCCATTGTAAAAAAATTAAAATATACATAATTATTATTATTTTATTTATATTTTTGAAATAGTATTTGTTATATAACAAGGACTGGACAAGGATTATAATATTTATAACCTCGACGAAAGTATATCTATTTACAGATGAAAAATCGAAAGAGTATTTCATAAAAATATAAGATTAGGCGGTAGTTATTCATTCTTTAGTTTACCGGAAAGAAATATTGATATTGATATTGAATTTCATTGGAAGAGTAAATTAAATATTCAATAGAAATTTTGTGCAACTGGGAACAGATGAAAATCTGATCCACTGAAGAATGAAGGAAGGAAATGAAAATTCTACGTTTATGTTCCCATTTATTTAAAACATTGATGAAGATACAAATATCTCATCTATATAATAAGATGGTGCTATAAGGAGAATGTTCTTATTAGATAAGAATTTTAGTCAGAAGTGGGAATTTTTATACAGATACTGGTAGGAAGTAGAATCCTTAGATAGGACTCGTAATAATGAAAACTCTTCTGCGGGAAAAATTGAATCTTTATAAAGGAAAAGAGTTAGGCTAAAATAAAATAGGTCATAAAGAGGGTCAGCTACCCTAAGAAAAACTAGTAATCGAGACTAACATAAATCTGAGGAATATACGAAGGCCCTATCTAGTAATTCATGATATTTTTAAGTCCTTGGAAGGTCGATGGTATACAGTTTTCTAAAGGATAGGATAAGAAAATTAATAATGTTTGCATTGATCAGTTTTAATTTTTCTTAAAATCATATAAAGCCATGTGAGAGAGTAACTTATCTTTCCTTAAGGAAACCCAATGACGTGAAATCTTAAAGAAGCTTAAATTTCATTAATGTTTCTGGACAGTGGTGTCTTGCTAGACTATAAAATAATCAATCATATTCCACTGGCTTAGATTCATACCTACATTCATGTAAATATTTACTTTTTTTAGGAGAAAGAAATTCTTTAAGTTATTTTGATTTTTATCAAATATCAGTAAGTATCCTTAAAAAAAAAATAAAATATTTAAATTTCAGTGTATCTAGGAATATATCTGAATTTTAAATGGTTATTTTTTACAGAAAAGTTTTAAAAGGTTACGGGCATAATAAGTATACGGTTTAAGTTTTATAGGGTTACGGACATATTTGCAAGTATGATGAGTAGAGTTCTTAGTATTTGAAACTTTGACCATTTCATATCTTACGTGCTGATAAAAATCATTCATCACTATTCTCACACGATCATGTTTTTAACAATGAAAATTTGTAATTCTCGGTGTAATTTTTACTTTTGGCAGTTGTTGAGAGTTAAACTGTAATAATCCAATTAATTTTAAATAATTTTATGTATTGCAAAACGAACTTATTTCAAAACGATATCTCATGTTTAAAATACATCTTAATGTATCAAACGTAACATTAATAATTAATTTAATAAATTATATCAGTCTTAGATCAACTTTCTGTATGGTATTTACTTACTATTAATGCATTTCAGAATTTTACTCTATCTTAATAAAAATTCTCAGAAGGTTGTCATAACGTAAAGGTAAATTGAAAAAACAATTACAATAAACAGAACATATTTTGATACTAATAGTGGCCTTATTAAGCACTTAATATACATATTATTATAAGAAATATAAAATAAAAAAAATTATACAAAAATGAACAATAATAAACAGTAAATATATAATAAACAAAAATTAAATTTAGATATGTATATTAATAAAGTTAAAATTAAATTAAATGGTTTAAAAGAACTAGGTAACTTATTAGGCATTGCCTGTGTGAAGGTTACCATGGCATTTAAAATTTAATAAGAGTCAATGTAGAAATACAACTAAAATATTAAAATAACAATTAATAATTTACAGCACAGCAGACAAATAAAAAATATTTTTAAAATATTTATATATATTTGAAATAATTATATCGACTTTTGAAAATAAAATATTTTTAAAAATGTTGTAAACTGTTAGAAGTTGGAGCCAAATTCAAAACAAATACTAACTTACAAACCAATCCTTGGTTTGAACCAACTATATTTTTATATTAAAAAAAATTGAAATAATTTTAAGTATTTTGTTGATTTTACTATATATTTTTTAAAAGATTTATATTTTATTTTTTACATTTTATCTATTCCAAATATGCAAAAGCTTCATAAAAGCATAAGTTTTAAAGTACAAAAAAAAAAGAAAAAGAAAAAAAAAATTATTTGCAAGAAACAAAGGCGAAAAAGTTATAGTTACTTTTGATAAAAGAAATAAAAAACATACCAAATCATGCGTAAGTCTGCCATGCGTAAGTCTTTAACGTTTTATTCAGCTAATTCTCTTGAATATTTTTCGCCAAAATGTTTTGAACAGGAACATAAAGAAACTTTTTATGGGATCACAAGAAATACATCTTCTACAAAATAAAACTAAAACCACCAAGATTTTTCGTATTCGAATTTGAATACAAGGAAGAAATTCATAATTTCTTCCTTTTTGAAATAGGGATTAATACTAATTCATATGATTATAAACAAATACCTTACTAAATTTTTAAATGATTCTCTTACAAAATAAATGAACATAATAAATTGTAAATCTTTTTACTTTCTTGTACTAAGTAAAGCAAGTATTGTAATCTCGAAAAATTTTGTTAACAGATTTTAACGGAAATATCCATTCTGACCATCCCTGAATCCATTTTGACTAGTTTCACCATATCGTCTGCACGTACGTACGTATGTATCTCGCATAACTCAAATAAAAATATAACTCAAAAACATAACATTTATTATATGCTATGTAAAACATAACGTAACTCAAAAACGATTAGCCGTATAATGTTGAAATTTTGGATTTAAGACTGTTGTAACATCTAGTTGTGCACCTCCCCTTTTGATTCTAATCGACTGAACCAATGAACCAAAAATGTCCAAAAAAAATACTGAAATCCAAAATAAACTTGATTTTGGGCTTTTCCTTAACTACAATAATAAACCGTCATTGGTAGCATTTCAACGATGTAAGTGGTATTTATTTTCATTTGTTGCAGAGTTATAGACAATTAAACTTTAATTAATGAAATATTTTGATCTTACAAGGGGAAGGCACATCGGTTCGAATCCGACTTCATAAACATATATTTTTTAATTTATTTTTTTAAAATTTAAATAAATTAATTTACTAATATTTATTAACCTCAGATTGCAAAAAAGGTTTAAAATATGTAACACAATAACAATATAGAAAAAACAATATGAAAAAAAATCAGAAGTTATTAGTGAAATATAATTTTATCTATTATTCATTTTAATTTAAACTATTAATAAATTCAAATAATTAAAAAACAAAAAAAAAAAAATAGTTAAAAAAAATCTGTACATGAAATGTACAGGATTTGAATCAATGTGTCCGTGGTTACGGATCCGACAAGTTATCACTTAATACCACATTATTATTGAGTTCGTGAAAAAAATTAATATATAAATTAATAAAAAATGATTTTATGGACACCACAAAAAATGTGATGCAATGTGATGTCCACCTCAATGCAATCGTGTTACTGTCTACTTTATTAACGAATTGCAGGATCGTATAGCATTTTAACGTGAAATATGTTTAAATGAAGTGCAGAAAAAATAGTGCATATGTAATTTAATAGGCGTACAAGGAAGTTTATGTAGTGTCCACATGTGTTTTTTTTTCTTGAATTCAATAAAGGAATACAGCAAATTTGATAGTAAAATTCCAACAAACAAAAAAAATTATTTAGGAATGCAATATTTTTTGGTATCAAAAAAATGTTGAAAAGTTAAAGAACTTATCGACAAAACTTGTTTGGTCTTTAATTATGTTACATTGACTCCTAGCGTGTGAATTTTTTTTTTAGGAAATGCATTTTAAGTAGAACTATAATCTTCTGAACAGAGATGTATTTTCTGTGACATTATACCAGGTAATATTTCTTAAAAGTTAGATATTAGCTGTCTGACATCATTATTCAGGATTTTTTTTTTTTAATTCCCTACAACACAATGACTGCAAATTTAAACAATACTACCCATTCTTCGAACTGGCAGAATTTCATATATTTAAATAAAAACTTTAATTTAAAAAAAAAGATTATGGCATATGTCGAAAGAAAATTCTGTCGAAAAAAATCCTGGTTTAATTCCAAAAAAACTGAGAAAATATACAAAAAGAAAATATGTAGAATTTTGTGTATTTTTCTGAATAATTAATTTTATTGTCATGATTATTTTTGAACGTAAAGTACTTTAAAAATTATTTTTAATAAAAATATTTATGTTTTAAAAAGTACTTTATTAGATAGAAAGATTTATATTTTTATAAATGAAATGAATAAAAAATTTCTATGAGAATATAGACAAGTATTGTATTTTAAAGAATTTAAAAAATGTAATTTTATTAAATTTATCTATTAAATAATTCATTTTTTGTTTTTTTTTATTCTAATTTTAAATTTCTATTTTCTCAATATTAAATTACATTATAAGTTCTACTGTTTAAATCGTTATTGTTCTATTTTGGAAGTATTTTGGAACGAATGATAAATGAAATTTGTAAATTTCTGATTTCATATTTGCCTTTATATATATAAAGGCAAATATATATATATATATATATATATACGTGCAGATGCTGCTATTATGTAATGAATATATTCGCGGTTATTTGACAGAATGTCGCCAGCTATTTTTGTGCTGTTATTCTATGGTTTAGCGTCATACATACACCAGGTTACTCTGTTAGTGTCATACCCCACTCGTCATTATTACAGCATGGAATACGTTACGGTTTTACACGTGAGAGTTTAGTTTAACTCATTTGCTTTTCTAAATTCAAACAAATACGTTCAAAACTATTATTTTCCATATGTGGCCTCTGGTCCTTAATTTTTTTTTTGTATGAAATCGTTAACGAATACTTTATCTCCTGTTTGCAACTGATGTTTTGTATCATTACTGTACAGGTAACAAATTTTATTTATTATTATTGTTTTATTCAAATTTCTATAATTACTTCCGTATCATAACAGTTGTAAAAGATATTATGTTATAATTAATAAACAGTAATTAATTATTTATGTTTTAATTGTAAGTACTAAAGGTAGAAACTATTTCAGTATTTATATATTTCTGTGCTATATGTACAGAAACTTTGTATACATGTAGGCTTATATTACTTTATTGAGCGTTTCTGAATTGTCGAATTTTGAATTCAGTTAGAAAAAAGGAATTAAATTTAAAAAATGTTTTGAAATCGAGTTGGCATATTTCTTTATACATTAATGAGATTTATGAAAATAAAATTACAATTGAGATAGGAAGATCTTTTAACATAATTAAAAATTCAATCGATTAATTGTTTTATAATTATATAACACGGTTATGCTGCTTTTGAGGAATTTTTATTACAAAAAATATATTATTTAAAATTCGATTAAATTATTACTGATTAATAAAGTACTAAGTTTCCTATATTAACAATACTTTAAAAACAACATTTTTTTACTATTTGCAACTAGCTTAAGCTGAGTGGTACTAGTATTGTATCTATACGTGAACTTTCTTATCTTTAATTTATGTTATAAATTGTTTTATTTGAATAAAGGAAACAAACAGAATTTTCGTCACTATTTTTTAACTTTGCAGCTGATTTATTAGTGGTTAAAAAATAATTTAAAAAAATAAATTTCGTTAAATAAATAAAATAATTTTCATAGTTTTGTATTTCTTGTCTTATTAGGATGTTGAATAAAAATATAGTAAAGTTTTGTAATAAAATATCATTTTTATTTATAAATCTCTATGTGTTGGTCTTTATTTAATTTTAAATCATGTTAAGCTACAATCATGAAATTTGTATGGTATCTAGTTATTTCAGCTTTTAATTAGAGTAAACCATGAAAAAATCTATGCGAGATTATATTTCGATGAGGGTTGGACTGAAGAAAATTTTACTCGTAGGTGTTCTTAGTTTTCTTAACATAAACAAATTCATAATAATACCATCGAATATAATACAATTAAAAAAAATATCTTAAAAAATCTCCGATATCTATAAAAATGTGGATTTTTTAAAAATAAATATTTACTCTTTCTGTCTACAAAACGGCAATTTTTGAAAATTACTTTATACCATTTGAGATGTTATTAAGAGTGGGAACAATCCATCAACTGTTTCCAATATGTTAGAGGGTATTATACCTCCACCCACAACAATAAGAATTTTATTTTTAACGATTATTGTTCCGACCAGTTGAGGTTAACCTTTCCAATTTCTGTATTATTCCTTTTCTAAATGATTTGTTATCAATTTATTAACAGCCTAATCTTATTAAAATTTTAAGGGCGCAAATATCCCATTCCTAAAAATGTTTTTTAGTTCTAATTTTTTCAAACCTGTTTTTCTTATTTTAATATCTCATTTTCAAAACTTTAATTATTATTGTTAGTTAATTTCTTTTCCTATAATAGTATTTTGATTTGAGTTCAATTCAAATCAAAATACTATATTTTTTTTTATATATCTTAAAATAGAATGTAGAAATGAATTAGTACATTTTATAGTTTAGATTTTCATTCTAAAACAAATTTATTTTTCACTTTTGAAAGTAATTAAATAAATTTATAAAAATAATAATAAGTAAGGGAATAGAAAATTTTGAACTGTATTCATGGAGAAAAAAATTTCTTTTATGAAAATATTGTCTAAGTGTATGAAAATCATCTTTAACTTAATTGAAAGAAAGAACTAACTTAAAAAATTATCATATAGATTTTAATATTGAATGTTATATTGAATATTAATATGGATGATATTTTTATATTCTATACTTTTGTTTATTTTTTTATATGCCACACGTTTTTGCTGGAAGAGGAATATAAATTTTTTTACGTTTTTAGGAACCCTCAAAAAGTAATAAAAAAAAAAAAATCAGTTTTTTCCTGTCGATCATGATTTTCAATCGATTGCAGTTAAAAGGGGAGGTGCATAACTAGATGTTACAACAGTCCTAAATCCAAAATTACAACATTTTACGGCTAATCAATTTTTGAGTAATGCGAGGTACGTACGTACGTACGAAACTAATGGAGCTCCCCGGTTCAGGAATCATAAAAATGGATGTTTCCGTTGAAATCTGAAAAGCTAAATTTTTCCCCATCACAATACTTCCTTTACTTTGTACAAGAAAATAAAAAATATGAAAAAAAATACCAGAAGTTATTAATCACATAAAATTTTATTTAATTTTCATTTTGAAAAAATAGTGTATATATAATTTAAGAAGAGTACAAGGAAGTCAACCGGTTTCGCATCAGAATTTTTAAAATTTACAAAATTTAACGTTTAAATTTTAAAGAACCAATAACGTTCTGCGTTACATTATGCTATCTTAGAAAATTAAAACAGTGAGACTATCTGTGATTAAGATTTTACAAACTTTTATGTCAAAATATTTCAAAATTGGATGAATGAAATTCTTAAATTCATATATACAGTCTACCGGGCTTGTCTAGTTGTTAACTTGTCATAGCAAAACAGTTGTTTTATAGCTGATTTTTGAAGTTGAAGGTTTTACGGTTCAAATGATAGTAAAAGTTAGTTGCTTTTGTACGGATTTGAATACTAGGCAGTGGATATCGGGGTACTTTGGTGTTTGGGGTTCAATTTAACCATCACTCAGTTGGGGTTCAAGTTAACCACTCAGGATTGGTCGGACTGAGTCTAAACTCTTTGGCTTGGCTCTGCAGTCTTGGTAAGACTGCATCTCTTTTACATATCATCCTCATGTTATTTGGCCATGGGGAGTTGCTTATTGTCCACTAGTTGTACAGATTGTATCGTTAACATAGGAAAATAAATATATATTATGCAAGTTTAAGACGAACATAAAAAAGTTTGACAATCTATGAAAAGTTTTGTAATGTGTGAAAAAAAATTGATGTTGTAGAATAAAGTTGGTTTTTCCTCCTCATCTAACTGGCAATATTTAAGAATATACTTTTCTGCGGAAAAAATCTTAAGTTGATTTTTCAATAAATTATGATCAAAAGGTCGTTCAACCTGGCACATTTTAAGGCAGACTATCTTCTTTACATTTGTTTCAATCACTCCCATTAAATGATTAAAACTTGTTGACTACGTTAAGATTTGCAAGATATTAGTAAAATATAATGTACTTTAAAGATGAAATGTCTTAATTTCGTTAAAATCGGTTTGAACATTTGTTTATTTTTTGTATGAAACCCATTTATATTAAGATTTCAGAGCAATATGTATAAGGGACTTATATATATTTATATTATATACATAAAGAGGATTTGCTATCAAAATTACGTCTCTTGTCTTCCACTTCAAAAAAATGTGAAAAAATTGCTCTATTAAATTTTTGATTTCTTCAATTAGGATATTTCACATTCCAACTTTTATTTGGGGGGTGCAACATAAGTGATTTAGTTAACGAATAAAATTATCAAAAAAATGAAACTGATGTTATAAAATGGAAAACTTTTGTTAAACATATTCTGCTTATCTAATTAAAAAGTTAGATAAATTCTGAAGTAATTTAATTTCTTGAAGTTTAATAAATACAGTATTTTAAGTATCATTTAAATGAAAAAGTTTTTTACGCTATACAATTTGTACAAACAACAGCCGAGAAATTTTAAACATTTTTTTTTCAAAACCATTTTTCTCTTATTTCATAAATTTGGAGAAATTTTATTTTGTAAAATGATTTATATGTTAAAGAAATCAAACATTTTAACCATTTTTCTTTTATTTCATAAATTTGGAGAAATTTTATTTTGTAAAATGATTTATATGTTAAGCATGGATTTTGGAAAAAATTACCAACGAGCAAACATTTTTGAGGTTCAGATATCTTTTTTTCATTTGGAAAAACTAATTCCATATATTATTAAAAAAAAAACTCGTTTTGTGATTTAGTCACTGAAAATACATTTTAGACATAAATTAAAAAAAAAAGTAACATCAATTAAATATAAAGCAGATTTTATGAGAAACTTTGCTTATGTTTGAGAAAATCTCTTATAAAATTTATTCCTGCAGAAAATAGTTTTTTTTTTTTTGTTGAGAATTTAGGTTTACATTTTGATAATCCAGAACATTAAAGATCTTGTAGGAAAACAATTAACGAATATAATTGAAGAAAAAATAATTTTTGTATTAAAAGTTTTTTAATAAATAACATTTTTGTTGTTTTGAAACATTTTTAACTTTCCATTTTCTTTATTAAAAAATCTGATGTGGACACCATATATGCCTTTAAAATTACATATACACTTTTTTAACTGAACTTCATTTAATCTTATTTCATTTAAAAGTGAGATACGATCCTCCAATTCTTTAATAAAGTTGACAGACATAATTGCCAAAATATTAGTTTTTATTAACATGGAATATTTGTACAATTATTAGTAGAAACAATTTTACCTGAAATATTAGGTTAGAGTAAAAATCCTTTTTTTACTCTTTAAGTAATTTAAGTCTTATATGTATCTAATACTTTGTTTTTTAAATTATTATGATGTAACCATCAACAAAATGCTAAAACAAAAACGAAAGAGGATACTAAATTTTATAGTGATATTTTTTATGAAGTAGACTGAAACAAATGCGTAAATAAAAGTAACACAATTCTAAATTATAATTTTTAATTAATATTAAATAATCAGATGTTTCATCAAATCTGATATGGACATAACATGACTTCCTTGTACGCCTAATAAAGTACTATCCACATTTTTAAAATTAAAAAAATTTATAAAAATTTTACTTAATATCTTCTGATTATTTTCATTTTTTTTTTCTATTATTGAATTATTTTTTTTGTAAAAATTTCTTTATAATCAGAGGCTAATAGTTATCAATAAATCAATATATCTACATTTAAAAAAAATGTCGGATTCGAACAGATGTGCCTTCCCCCTATAAGATCCAAGGATTTCATTACTTAAAATTTCATTTGTTTATAACTCTGAACTACTGAAAATAAATAGCACTTATTTCTTGAAAAGCTCTCAATGAGGACTGATTACTGAGTTAAGAAAAAGTCCAAATCCAATTCTTTTTTTGATTTTAAGCAATTTTGGCAATTTTTGGTCCAGTCAATTCCAATCAAAAGGTGAGGTGTATAACTAGATGTTCCAGATTTCAACATCCTACAGCTAATCGTTTTTGAGTTTTTGAGTTATGCGAAATATGTACGTACGTACAGATGTCACACCGAAACTGGTCAAAATGGATATTTCCGTTGAAATATGAAAACCGTAATTTTTTGCGATTACAATAATTCCTTTACTTCGTACAAGAAAGTAAATATATTTAATGAATCTACTTTTTTTTTCTAAAAATTACTAAAGGAACTAAAATTTGTATATATATGATTCAGAAGTTATTTTGTTAGAACTCATTGTTTTGTGTGTAGGTTGCTGTTTCATGCTCTTGTAATCATATTTCCTAAGTACATTATGATGTGGAACTACTGACGGTAAATTAGGGTTATGGAAGGGGAAATATTGAGAAGAAATTTTAGACAGGCGGGATATTTGAATTGCCTATTTTGTATGAAACTTTACATATTGTATGTGAGACGTATGCTGCTGGTCGTAAAGTATTCATTTTTGAATCTTTATATATTTCGTGTATGAGTCATAATGTATTATGTTTATTTAAAGGATAAATTAGATTATAATAAGAAAAGGATAATTAGTATAACAGAAAGAGTTCATTCTTTCAATAAATCTTCCTTCGTTATTTATAATTGTTTATTTGGATAAAAGGTCTCAAATACGGATTATTTCTATCTTAGAAAGAAAGTCCTGTGGGTAAAATCTTAGAAAAGAACCTTCCAAAAAAGCATACAAAAAAAAGAAAAGTAATTTGAAAATAAGTTAGATATTCATTTAAAAATGCAGTACGTGAAGGAATCTATTGTTTTATGTGAAAAACAGAGTTTATCAGTTAGCCATTAAGGTGATTTTTTTTACGCATAATAAAATACAAAAATAGACCAATCAAAAAAAAAAGTTATTTTTTTTTTTAAATTAAAGGATGAACTTAAACAATAAAAAAAATCAAATAAATTATATTTTAAGGGTAAAATTATTCAGACAAAAAAATATTTAAAAAAAAAACTGGAAAAATAGAAATTTGAGTACTTTAAGCAAGCAAACAAAATTATAATTGTCTTGAAATTGCCAACTTAATCATTTGAATTTTTTGAAATACCAAAAATGGACAGCATTGAAAATTCAAGAATTTAAGTACATTTTAGCTTCTTCGTGCATAATAAAGTATATCTACTAGTTTGTATTACCTTTGACTTGTAAAATATTCAGAACTTTCATTGAAATAAAACGTTACTTTTTTATTTTAAACATTCTATTTTCTAATTTATAATTTTTCATATCCTGCGTTTGATTTGAGAAACATTATTCATTTATTAACAGGTTATGAAAATATAAAACAATTTTAAAAAAAAAATTTTTTTTTTGTTGAAAATGATTTCTTAATTTAATAACTTTTTTAGAATTATTGATCTTTCTATTACTTTGCAAAATCTATGAATAAAAAA
>JAAAKQ030507573.1:6335-19959 GCA_010016005.3 Zanna intricata | reverse complement strand
ACAATATTTAAACCATGATTAATAGAGCTGTAAATACACAAACGTTGAACAGGAATAATATAATGAAATAAATAATATTAAAAAAAATTAGCTATAAAAAATGGTTATCATACCTTTTTAATTGATAATATATTAAAAATATGAAATTTTAAACTCTTCAATTATATAAATGTTACTACATTAACACCTATAAATGACAATGATAATAATGAAATAATTTATATAAATTAATCATATACAAACAAAGGTTTGGAAAACTTAATTGGTGCATATGATAAAAAGTATAAACCTGCTTATAAACCTTATAATCATATAATAAAACATTTAACATATTATAATAATGAGAAAGTAATAAATAGATTTGATTCTTCAGGTATTTAAAAAATAAAGTGTAATAATTGCGAAAAAAATGTGTATTGGAAAAACAGATAGATCCTTTAAAGACAGATTCAATGAACACTTTAGATCATATAAAAATAAAAAATGGGTTTTCCAAAATATTGCAGACCATTTGATTATTAATAATCATGATATTAGCAATTTAGAACATAATTTGGAAATAACTGAAAATGTAAAAATTAAACATGAATATAATAATAATAGCAAGTTAAAAATCTTGGAAAAATTGTATATTTATAAGTATAAACATAAATTTGACCTCATTATTACGCAGACAGAATTTGATGGGAACATTCTTCTAGAATATATTTAAGTTGGTAGCAGTAATAGATTGAATAATTATTTTACTGATATTCATTATTAACAGATAACATTTACTCTTTGACTGAATAAATATTTATTCTATTATTTAATTTTATTTTAAAAAATACATATGTCACTGATGATGGATCAAGGCCTGAAAGCGTTTTGACTTCTTTAAATAAATATACAGGAAAAAATGAAAAAATAAGGTAAGAATGTTTTCTTTTTATTCTCTACTTGTGACATGACTGAATATAATTTATTAGATTCTAAAATACATACATATATATATATATATGTATTTATTTTTTTATTTTTTTTTCAGTGACTTGATTGATTCAATAGTCATACAAAGCAGCGACATAAAAGTTCTTCACAATCTTAGTTTAAAACCTGTATTAAACAAGAGTAACAATAAAAAACCACTTTTTGGGAAGACAAAAATTAAGAAACTGTCAGACTTTTATAAAGAAATGAGTAAGGATAACATCATGATGAACCACATTGTTCTATATTTCTTGCTTTTAAAGCAGAAGAAAAATTTTTGGTTCTTAAGCAGACCTATCAGAAAAAAGTTTTAATCTTTAATGATTATATATTGGGGAATCAGTCTTTAAATAAATAATGCATAAAAAAAAATATATAGTGAGCAACATTTCTTATTGAAGAACAATTTTTCTTCATGACATTCCTGGATCCTTTTCAATTCCTACTGAATACTTTTTAACAATATATTTAAAAGTTCTTAATTTAATTTAATCAATACATTTAAAATAAGGTATAAAAGAATTTTCTTTTAAAAAATTAATTAACTTTGTTAATGAGTTTCTATCAATTAGGACTAATTATGAATTACTGCTGGCTCATCTGACATATACAAATAAGGTGCTAAGTCATATTAATCCCTTCGAAACTTATCTCTGTACTAATTTATTTAGTAACTTCACATGTTTGCTTACTTCTATTTTCCATAATAATAATAATTTATAAATATTAATAAACACTTTAACCACTTTTCTTTATTTTTTTTTTTTTTATTTATAATTAGTTATTCTGTGATCCTGCTCCATTTAAGAATATCTCATAATGTCCCTCAATCCTTCCAGTCAAATGCTAGGCAGATCCTTATTTATAAGTGAAGTATTATGCTATTGATTACTGATACTATCTAAACCAATATAATATTATTTACCAAACTAAAAAAAATTATTTATTCACATATTCATAAAAAAAAAATTCAATAATTAAATAGTCCACCGGGCTGGCCTTGTGGTTAACTCGTGATCACAAATAAGTTTTTAACTGCTACTTTTTGAAGTCAAGGGTCTGAGGTTCAAATCCTAGTAAAGTAGTTTTTATATGGATTTGAATACTAGACAGTGATACCAGTATATTTTGGTAATTAGGAATCAGCATATAAAGAAATTATATTTATTATAAAGAATTATGAATTGATAACCCAACGTCTCAGAAATGGATGGTCTGCGTCCACACAACACTAAACCTTATTTACACATCTTATCTCATTAGACCATGGGCGTGTGCTTTTTGTTCATTAGCAGAAAAGATTGCTAACAGAAAAGATTGAACATACATCTTACGAAAATAAAATTTAAAAAAATAAATAACATCAACATGTTAGTTAACTTAGTCAGTCCAGAAAGGTCTACTCATCTAGTTAAAAGTACCCTCATATTTCCTATTCTTCATACCTTTAAAAGACAAACGAGTAACTTCCCTAAGTTTCTTGAAGTCAATTTCAACTTGTATGCTTGAATTCCATTCTTCATTTTTTTCCATGATATATTTGGAAGCAAGGGAACAACAAAATTAGAAATTTCTCTAATTGTAAAACGACAACAAACTTTTTCTAATTTCTCATCCAGGAACTTCCCTGCAACATATTACTACAGTAAATAACATAAACAATGATATATTGCATGCACTATTTACTAGAAGACTGCTTGAATATAGCACTAATCTAGTAAATAATATTCTAATAATAATAATATTCTAGTAAATATTCTATAATGCTTAAAACATTATTTACTCAAGTTAAAAATAACATTTACAATAACTAAAAAATTTAATGATAAAAAGGTAAAATTTAAAATTTGTATCTTCTTTATGAAACTGAATTTATAAAAAACAAAAGATCCTGCAAGGTGTTCTTACAAAATAGTAAAAGTAGCATCCATAGAAAAAATTCTTTTTTTTTGGTCAATACTATTTTTTTCCTAAATACGTTATTCTTTAACTAAACATTTTTACATACTCATAACTGTAAACAGATTCATAAACTTCACTACATGTATCATAAACTTGAGCATTTCAAAATTTCTCAAAGCAGAAACATATATTTTTACTCTAACTACATAAAAATAAATTATTAAATATTTTTGAAGATCCTATGTTAAATTTACATTAACTGTAACTGGTTACAAGAAATATTTACAATTGTATTCACAATTTCAAGTAAGTTTGCAATCACAATTTGCAGACTATCAAATTTTTTTTTTAAATCAACAATTGTCTTAGATTTTTAATTAGAGGGAGAACAGAATATCCTTCTTTCTAGAAGATTAAATCTATATAAATGAAACAATATAAAACTGAGAATAACAAATCACATTTACATCTATGCCAACATTCTGTAACCTCTTCCATCAGTTGAGGAAGAGTTGTAATCACTACTCATATTTTGTTGCTAAATCTTAATTAAGGGTATTAATAACTAATGTCATAGATCTCATATAATTTAATTACAGAAATATTATATACTTTTAATTCCAGAAACATTATTTTCCAATGTTGATTTACTTTCAATAGATGTATGGATATTAAAACAGTGAGACATACTCTGTCATAACAATACTCTCTGATCATACCACTTATATCACAGTATAACATAATAAAACAGCTGAAAATTACATAAGGTTGGTAACTTATCTTTAAATTTATTCACCTTAATATTATTTTTTCCGTAATTTTTTCAGTTAAAAGATCACCATAAATTACTTCAGTAATATTTACTTAAATTAAAAATAAAATACATATTTTATTATCTGTGAAGAAAAAAGTTATTGCTCAAAACGAAACATTTTTATTAAACAGTATGCAACAGTACAAACAATGCAGATAAAAACAAGGAGTAAAAATTACCACTTTTAATAATAATAAAAAAAAAAATAATAATAATAAACAAGAAGTGAAGATATTTATCACCAAATATTATTTACATAAAGAAACTGAAAGTGTCTCTCAGGCAACACTTCTGAATGGCTTATCTGGTTTTAATGAAAACTTCAGTGTCGTCACAGGACTTTTTCAAGCCTGGGATTTATATTACTCTAAAAATACTGAGATTTCAGTTTGATCAGAAATAGTTTTTTGGCTACTTTCTCACTTTAATATTACTTTAAGAATAAACTGAAAACATAAATGAACCAATTTTGAACTTTTTCTGACAAAAATTTTAGTAGAGTATACATTTTCCCAGGTAATAAATAAATCTGCTCAAAGCAGAGGACACACAGATCTGTAGTATGACTACCATCACAACCAACTGAATACCATAAAAAAAAAAGAATTAAAAAAAGTAAATCCAATATTTATTGTTAAATAAGTAAAAATTTGCGCAATTTCTGATAGCAGCTAATTTGCACAATTTCTGATAGCAGCTTTGTCTAACATTTAATAAATGGTAACTAAATTTTTTTTTTTTTTTTAATACATATGTACCCAGAGCCTCACAAAAAAAAGAGAAGAGTTTATGCTTTATGAATATTCAATATTTTTACATTTTATAAAATTCAATATTCTCTCAGCCATATTCAGTTGGTTTTTGTAATTTATAACATGTTTAATCTTTTTGCAATTTTCTAAATATAAATCTCTTATTGTATTCTTTTAAATCTTTAATGATGATTAAATTGAAATTACATGTTTGTATTGAAAGTCAAATGTACTACTTATTAAATGATCATAAAATTTATTTTAATTACTTTGTAATACAATCTGAACACGTGCTGCTTAGAACCTTACATGCCTTGAAAAAATTTCATAATTAAAAATTTAAAAAATGTGTTACGTCTTTTGAAAAATAATTTTTAAATATATATAAAGAAGCACTCATATTTCAACAACAATCCAATAGACATAATAGCTGAAATGAGTAATGTGATCTCTGGAGTGAATAAGGATTAGCCTATCACTACTCCGTTTTATTTATAACCAGAAATAAATACATGGACTATAAAAAAAATCTGAAGTAACAATGTAAAGGCTGATTACATTTATTTTGACTGAAACGGAATAGGAACAAGTAATAAATAGTATTAATTCTTTGCGGGCGAAGAAGTTTATCTGAAAGTAAATATCAGTAAATCAATAGTAAAAAAATCAAACAGAAAGGAGAGTAAGGCAGAACAAAATGGAACTTAAATCTCAAAAATAGGTTAAATGAAGGTTAAATCTCAAAACAGAAATTAAAATTTATTTTTTTGGGCACAATGAATAGGTTCATTATAAGCACCTGAAAGCAATGATTCTACAACATATAGACTAATTTCATATAACAATGTGCGCTATACATAACAGTATATAAACTAAATAATAGAAATAAAAAATAAAATTAGCAAACCGCACAATAACAGAGGAAAATATGAAAAAATAAAGCATATAAAATTTAAAAAAAAACACAATATGCTAATTATTAAATAATCGAATATAGATGTGCGGCTTTAAGAAATAAGATGTTTGATAACATCTTCAGTTAGTTCCCAAGAATACCTCTGATGTTAGCTCCTAATTAAAATTCCAATGAAATTCTGCTTAACTCATTCAGTCCACAAGGATGTGATATCATTAGTTAGCAGTTACAACCAGCACAAACAGGTGCATTGGTCTGATTCATTAGATGTCCATGTGTATGATTAGTATGCCCTATTTAAACACAAAATGACAGTTATTCCGGATTGAAGAGCTCCATGGAAGCACAATGTCCTTGGTTGGTTGGAGTTTATTATTTACAGTAGCAGTCCAGTCCACATGCCAAAGAGTGCGTTTTAACAAGTAAAGTCAGTGGTAGTAACATAAGTGGTAAAAAATAGTTGGCTAAATGCATTTTTTGAGCGGGTAATGAATGATGAATTTGTGGAACTTCCATTACCTAGGACTCCCACATGACTAGGGATCCAGCAGAAACTCGCTAGTGTGTTGCGATGGCTCAATTCAGCGATTGCATTATGAATTTCGGTGACGAGAAGACGTCTAGAACACAGACCTTCTAAAACTTGGAATGAACTACATGAATCACTATAAATAAGGATATGACTGTATTTTGGGCTATTCAAAGCCTTACTGATAGTGTACAATTCAGCATTGTAGATATTTGTAAGTACCAAGTAGATCAAACATATAAGTTCTGTCATTTACAACAAAAGCACATACAATATCCTTCTGTTTCAACTTTTCTGTGTATACCACTGCATGTGGGTTTGTCTTGGAGAGAAATAAAACATTTGCTGAAAGACAATAGGAGCTGTTGATTTTTTAATATGTATTATGAGGTCATTATTAAAATTTATGAGTGAGCCTCCATGGAGGTTATGAAGGACAAGGTTGGGAAAATAGGTGTCAAAATTTAAAAGGTACAAAATTTGTTAATTTACAATAGATTCAAATTTAAAGGGGAGCAGAAGAATCAGCTTTTAGCATTTACCTCTCCCATTACTTCAGCTGTTAATGTAAAACCCCAGGTAAGAAATAAAGTTCTTGGATTGTCACTATCCATTAAGTTGTAACATAGAAATGACTGACTTCAGCAAATAAAGAATGCCAGGCTTGACAAAATTTCTACAGAGTATCTAAAAGGAAGGGATGAAAAATAAAAAAGGGAAATATTACCAACAAATATTAAAAATTGCCCCTTTGTTTACATAGTTTCTTACATGAGGAATATAACTGCTAGGAATGAATAAAAGTGAGACATGCAAACCAACTTGTACAAGAACGAAAAAGAAATTTACATATATCAAACATTGATTTTAGAATTAGAAAGAAGTTAACATCTGTATGACTTGTATGGAGTATTTCATTTTAATTCACAAATAATTAATCATTTTAATTAACAAATTATCAAAAAAGTAAAAACAGCCATTTTTGTCACTTTTCCATGAGCTGTAGCATTCTTATTTTATATTGTATAGAGGGTCAAAAAGAGCTTTTTTGAAAGAATAAAGATAGAACTTTATGAAGTTCCATCTTCAAGAAATGAAATCTTTTGAGTGTACTCAAAATTCATTTTATTACATAACCAAATCTTGTAATGTTTACTGAATATATGTTTATAAATTTTTTTTTTTCAAATTTTGGGCCCAAAAAAGATAATGAAGGGCTTAGGGTTATAGGCCTGTTTTTAGCTTTTAACTCTTAGGTAGTAGGAGTACTTATAAAAATAAATTGGACTGTTCCCAGGTATTCTTCATTAAAAAAATGGCCACCAAATCATAAGATTTTAAAAATGTCTCATTTTTGAGGCCTAAAAACCACAAAATCTTAAATTTGTAAAGTAATAAATGCTTTTTATGTACTTTAAAACCACATAAAATTTATTTTGTTACTCAAAGGGATTGATGAGTAATGAAGCCATCAAAACCAATCTAACACCCCATTCATACTAAACATGAAAAATGTATCCAAAAAATTCACAGCATTTATTTTTTCAGACAATAATGTAGCCTACTATACAAAATATTTTAATAAGTCTATAATGAGATAGGTGATATTCTAGAAGTTTGTTACTTTAGATATGACTTGTATACACAAATTCATGTTTAAACACGAAAATAGGAGTGAATAGACATCCATGGACATGAATGTAAACATTGTAGAAGGCTTAGTTGCTGTTTTCATTTCATGTGATATGTTGTATTATTGCTAGTGTTAATATTGTGGTTAGATATTGTACACTTGTTTATAAAGTAATTTATTAGCAGTAAACTTTGGTTTTTTGTGATATCTTTTAATTTTATTAATTAGAGAAATTTTTATTTTAGCTGTACAGAAACTGGGTGAAAGTGAGGTACAATTGGTAGTTTTATAATTTGTACTAACTGTATTATTATAAGAATCCTTATATTTTATACAAACGGATTATGGATTGTTCAATTGGCATTCACGCTGAAACAATATGTCATAAATTGACTAACAATACATCTTCAGGCTTGCACGATATTTTATAGTTTACTGAACAGCAAATAACATTGATATCTTTCAGAAGTGGGTGTACTGAAACAAAAAATATCTGTGTGTGTAATATCACATGTGTGTGTGTGTGTATGTTTGTGTGCGCGCGCACATGTCACCCACCAAAATGTAAAACTCATGTTATCTGCTCCAAAAATGAAATTTGATTATAAAATTCTTCTTTCAACCGTTGTATGTGATAAAGAAAATGAAACGTGTAAGATGTCACAGTGTCAAAAATATCCAGGCACTAATTAAGTACTCAGATTACTGCAGGAGAACTGAGATGACTTTGATTCTGAAATTTCTTCAAATAGGGGGTTTCTGTTGACCATTGTTACTATCAAATTATTCCATTTCAAGAGTACTTAGATAAAATTATTAAAAACTTAAATAATCTAAAAAGGCATCATTTTGTTGCAAAGAAACAAGCTAATTTCCTCAACATTAAGAAGGAAAACTTGTTGGAGGGTGAGTGTATTTTAACGGGAGACTTTTCTCAAAATTTTCCTTTTGTGATACAGGATAAAGTCCACTCATATCACTGTTCAAAAACTTATGTTCAACCATTTATTACATATTTTTAAAAAAAGAAGGAAAATTACAAAGCCAAAGCTGCTGTGTGATTAGTGAGTACCTGTAAAAATTATGTCGGCTACATATAAGATGGCAAGTGATGGTTAGGTGAAGTCATTGAAGTCAAAATACATGAAAATCAAGAGGAATATGTATACACTTTTTCCATCTGCAGGGTTCTGGTACTTCATTCAGAAATCATTGAGGGATAATCAAACATGGTTTCAACTGGAAAATATTTTAAAGATTTTCTGCCTGTCAGAGCTTTTTCTGTATATCAACAACTGGAAGAGAACACATTATATGAAAGATGAATGAGGACTTATCAGTTCTAGGCATTAGAAAAATGGCAGGAGCACTAAATTATGTTAGTTAAGTTTGTAATAAAAAAGTGCAAGATTTATTCATAACTTCCATTAGTAGGAGTAAAATAAGGTGAAAGTAACTGCACAACTTGTTAATGTATTTGAATTGTTTATTATTTTGTAATTATTATTTATCATTATTATTTATTTATTATGTAATTGATTATTTATTAATTTATTCATTCTGAGTTTAATTGTAATTTGTATAATCTAAAAAAATACATAACATCAGTATTTTTGGATATGTTGTTTATGGTTTAAAGAAAAGGTGTTTTTAGAGGTATGGTTGTCTTCATTACTTGACAATAATGAACTTTAGTAACAAAATAAATTTTATATAGTTTTAAAGTACATAAAAAGTACTTACTGCTGCAAAAATTTCACATTTTTGCCAGCAGTGGTTTTTGGGCCCCAAAAATGAGAATTTTCAAAATCTTATGATTTGGTGGCCATTTTTTTTAATGAAGAATACTAAGGAACAGTCCAATTTTTTTATAAGTACTGCTACTACTTATGAGTTAAAAGTTAAAAACAGGCCTATTACCCTAAGCCCTTCATTATCTTTTTTGGGCCCAAAATTTGAAAAAATTTTTGTAAACATAAATTCAGTAAACATTACAAGTTTTGGTTATGTAGTAAAATGAATTTTGATTACACTAAGATGAAGTTCCATCTTTATTCTTTCAAAAAAGCCGTTCTTGACCCTCTGTAAAATAAGAATGCTACACCTCATGGAAAATGAGAAAATGAATGTTTTTACTTGTTGATGAGTTAGAAAATAGTCCATTACTAGAAAAAAATTTTTTTTTTTTTTAAATATAAAATTTTTTTTTTGCCACTACAAGGTGGGTAGTTATCATATACACAGAATATCATCAAAATCAATAATAGTGATGGACTGATCACTTGTTGAATTAAAATACAATATCCCATGCTGCCTTATGGCACTGAAACAACAGCAAAGTAGAAAATTAAAGAATACAAGCTTTAGAAGATAGTTTAAAAACCACTGCACTGGTGAAGGCATTTATTAAAACTTCTACAAAAAAAAAAAAAAATGCTTAAGAGTCAACTGGAACAGACTATGTAGAGCCACTGAAGCAGCCCCTAAAACAAGTTTCAACTGGAGTATGCGAAGCAGTTTTGGATAAATAGTTTTTTGAATAGTATCATAAAAACATAATGTGATACTAATGTAAAGTTCCCAAAATTTCATATATGAAAACAAACCTAATGCCAAGATAATGTCTTTTCTAGACTTAAATAGTATTCTTTAAAATGATTCAAAAGTTCATCCATCATAAAATTTGTGTACTAAAATTCACACTGACAATTAGAAATCCAAACTCAAAAAACAGCACTGCAGGGTATATTGTCTTTAGTACACTAATTACATTTATGCAAATTAATTACAGTTGAAAAATGGACAATTCCAAATTATTTGAAATTTTTTCAGAGTGGCATTCATTTGTAATTTTTTTTACTGACTGAGCTCTTCAAACTGCATTTGAAAGAACTGTTATACAATTAGGACAATCATTCTAAATGGCACTAAAAAAAATTTTTCATAAAAAATGACAATATTTTGAGCTTACGTTATTCACAGCACTCATTCGATTGAATTTTGTATATTAAATTAGTTCTCCCTTTAAAATTTGCTCATTTTTTTGTGCATTGTGGACAGTACAGGATGATTGCACAAACTGCACTTTAGGTAGACTCCAAACATATGATTCATAAGCTCTATGTTTAATGATTAAACATATGAGCCAATTAAACTTTAATTAGTCAGTCTGCGCTTGTCATTTATACTGAATGCAATTGATTTTAGTTCAGTATTATTCTAGTGTTACATAGTTACAGTAAGTAAAAATACTTTGTGTAACATATTAATCTGTTTTGTCCAACAATTAAATTAACTTTGACTAGTGAATTAGTTGAAAATTAATGAAGAGATATTTATTGACTGGCGAGATGCTAAATTTACATCGAGCTGCAACTTTTTCCAGCTTTGTGGTAAAAGCTGATAATGACAGTAGAGGAAGTCCAATTTTTCAATGTGTTGTATGTAAAGAAATACTCTCAAATCAAAATATGAAACCATCATCAGTGAAATGTCATTATTAGCACACCAGCTAGGAAACAGTCTGACTCTATACAGTTTCTTCCAAGGAAGAAACTCTACAAGTAATTTGGCAAAATACTCTTACAAGGATGTAATTTGGTTGTAATCCTAAGAAATTTTGGAAACTGAACTTAAAAGCCAAAATTGCAGATAAAAAAAGTAGTAGCAAAACATAATCACAATAACGGTAATCTAAAGAAATTTAAATATTCACAGGAAAAAAAATACAGGAAAATACAGCAAACCTACTACCTACTTCATTACCACCAATAAAAAGAAAAGAATATCATGAACGTAATAAATATCTAGTAACTAAATAAATGTACTAAAAGTAACACATTACAAGCAGAAAAAAACTTAATAATGCATATTATAGGCGCAGAAATGCAAATTCAGAGTATTAAAGTGGTAACATTAATGTCCAGATTCAAGCCATATCCGATTTTGAAGGAATTAAATCACCGTTGAAATGTTTGACGCACCTGTCAGAAATCGTTCCGTTAAATTAAAAAGATATTTATTAATAAATTCATATTTGTGAAAATAATGCACACCTATCAAAAAAAATTTTACTACTTACTTCTACTGGCCATAATCGTGCACAGAATAAACCATATAAACTACTGAATACTACGAAATCGCAACTAAACGAATCTTTATCCTAACCTCCTCATTCACTGAATCAAATGGCGGGAAAACTCTTGACTAAACGGATGATATATCGATATTGGAAAGTATCTATATTATCAATAAGTATCGTTAACAAAAATTCTAAAGAAAATGTAATACGATGCATTCTATAAAAAATAAAATAATACGAGATTGGTAAAAAAGTGAAATAAAAGATGAATCTGTTTGCTATTGATTTTAATAAAAGAGCAATCTTCCATTTCTAACACTCTGTATATATTTAATGTATTTTGTAATGATCTGAATAAAGAATTTATTAGAATTGTACAATGGATTTTAAAAAAGTATTTTTAAATAAATAGTTATAAATATATAATAATATATTTATAACTATTTATTTAATTAAATATATTTATTTACTTGCAGATTAAAAGTAAAAAATTTCTATTATTTGAGCTGAATTTTAGCGAGTCTTCAACAACGAACACAGGATTACTTTAGGCAAAAGGATCGTTTGAATGTTTAATCCCATTGGTGTACTAGTGCCGAAACGGCACTAGGTTTTTTGGGATAAATAAAAAATTGCCCTTTCTCATAGAATTTGTTTTAACTTATAATCTGTCTGGTATACGTTTTATTTTAACATTAGGTGTTCTTTGTTATATTTCCTTAAGAAAGGTATTTTCTCTTCTTTAAATGGAGTGCAATGACGTACGACATAATTCATTAAAATTAGACTCATGGAAATCCGTTGGCAAATGGTGTCAAAATAAGTCGCTAAAAATCTATTTTACGAAAAAAAAATTAAACATTTGACATGAGAAAGATAAGTTTTGCTTCTTATCAGTATAAACATCGAATAAATTTGCATTTTCGAAACATTGTCATCTAGCCAGCCTCGCGTTGACATGGAACATATTCTTGCAGTCTCCATTATACAAAATAAATGGTTCCGGTACTGCAAAATTTATTACTGCACATGTGGTTGAATGCAGTCTTTGAAGCAGGAATACCATTTTCAGAATGAAAATTATTACTTATAATACCATCTTAAGAACTGCAGTGTTGTATGGTTCAGAACATAGGATAGGTTATTTAGAATGGTTCAAATCAAGATAGGTTATTTCCAGCTGAGAAGGATCTTAGAGGTCAAGAAGAAACTATAAAATAGAAAGGAAAAGGATTGTAGAAAACTGTGTGTTAGTAGTTAGTTGAAGCTATTAAAACAGAATTTGGAATGCAGTAAGTGGAAGCGGTTGATCATATGACCAAACCAACATTGCAAAATAGTCAGTGGCTATTATGGAATGACATGAAAAGGGGACATGGTACAACATAATACTAACATGAAAAAATATAAGCTATAGTCAGAGGACGATATCAATGTCAAATGCATTTTGTTGTAAATTGTAAATCTGATTAACAATGTAGATTTTCTTTTTTTTTGTTTTTATATATTTTGCTTTTTTTTTTGTTTTGTTTTTAGGGTACTAGTTTACTTTCCTGTCATCATAGCTATGCTGCAAGATGGAAAGTTTGGTAATCGGTAAAAAAACAGGGAATGAGTTTTTTGCATCTCTTGATGTTTCATGACCCAGGAATCCCAAAAAAACAAATAAAATTAGCGAGTGATGTTTGTATGTATGTGTGTTGGCTTGTTTGAAGCTTAATAACTTTTGACTGGATAAACCAATTTTTATGAAAATTTGTACAGACTTGTGTATATAGGACAGTTCTTTGCTAAAACTGGGGTCAGTATCTCTAGGTGGTGAGGTGAATCATATTTTGGGATAAATTTTCCAAAGGTAATCCTATTATAAACATGCATACTATTTTAAAATATTTTTCCCTAAAATCACTCTTTCACCAAAAATCAAAAAAAGATATCTTTTTCTTTATTGCATATATTTCAATCAAATTTTTTATATCTTCCTAAACATAGCAATAGTGTGTGAAACAACAAAAATGGGGCAATTTT
>JAAAKQ030507572.1:0-20867 GCA_010016005.3 Zanna intricata | reverse complement strand
TTTCTTGGAAATTAGCCACAGCTGTTGCAGCCAGATCTGAGTTGTTAATTGCCTTCAGCTTTCTCCTTCAAAGAGCCCTGAGTAAAAATATGGGACTCTTATGACTCTGGATAGCTTGTATGTAAAACTTGGCGTGATGACTTTCAGTAGTATCCCATTAACTTCCTCAACGATCACCTCAGATCAGCGTAGCTTAAATGTTGAATGTACATAATGAACATTCTGGAAGTTTGAAATTTTCTACGCTGCAAGGAGGAAAATTCCTTATTTCCTTGACCTATTATATAAAGTCCTTTTATATTTTCAAACAACATTTATACAAGGCATATCTATGTCAACTTTCATCAAAAGGTAGTTTAGTTAACTTCTAGTACTAAAGAATCTCTAAATACATTGCCAATGACAGATTATTCGTACAATGCCAGGATCGGTGTTGTTTTAACAGGCCCAGTAATAAATCGCATGGCTTGCTTCTGTACCCAATCCATTTCAGTCAAGTTTGCCACGTCAGAACTTCACGGCAAGAGAGGTTTAATATAAACCTTCCGAGTTTAATATTGATGAATAGCATCCCCACTGCTTGCCAGCCAATCTTTTAAGTATATTTTAGTGTAATCCTTACCTTCTCCGACGTCTTTTTAACATGTTTCTTCCCCGTCATCTT
This sequence comes from Zanna intricata, assembly GCA_010016005.3. Lineage (NCBI taxonomy): Eukaryota > Metazoa > Arthropoda > Insecta > Hemiptera > Fulgoridae > Zanna > Zanna intricata. The sequence continues at coordinate 20,203 of JAAAKQ030507572.1, read as the reverse complement.
TGTATGCAGGAATAGACCAAGCTACTTGGAATCGCCATAGTTTTGCAACTGCTCACTTTCATATACCAAATTAATCTCTGGGAGAGAATGAATTACAGAGAATACGATGTACAAAGTCTTCCCTGTACTAACTGTCATGTCATTCTTATAGGACCAGTTTCCTAGAGTGTTAAGGGCTGCATTCAGCTTGATAACGTACTGTTGACCATCGTGGCACAGAACCGTTTATTGATTAACAAGTAAAGCCACCTTAAAATATTTTCCCAAATATTACAGTTACATAGCTTTTCATATAACTTCAATCTCCAGAGAGTAATACCATATTAGAAATCCACGAGTCGATTTTCAGATTTATTCAGAGTCCTTACTTTCCTAGCTAAACCGTAAAATTTTTTATGTGGTCGATAGATATTTCCTGTTAACCGAAATAATATTCCTGCTTCCCATGAAATAGGTTGTCTGCTGCTAGTTTTACAAAGACATACGTTCGAAAAAAACTACTTCAATTCAACAATATGATAACTCGATGGAGATAATATTATTCATCCTTTCATTCTTAAAATAAAAATAAAATCTCACCGCTAGCAAAACGCAAGTAATTGCTTTAGTTAAAACGATATTACACACACGTATAAGTTTACTTATTAAGCAAACTTCTAAATAACGCAGCAGCAAACTAAATCATTAGAACGTGCAATTTCTGTTTAAAGAGGTATTAAGTTTGACACGATATATCACCATGAAAATTACAATTTATCTGTACAAACGAATTTCATCCATGAACATTAAATTATTTAAAAGAGGATGTTTGATAAAAAGTAGTAACTCGAAAAATCATACCAGTGCTGAAAGAAATAAAACATTATGGAATGAACTCGCTCTGGCAGTATTAGAAGAATATAAAAGAAACTTTTTCAATTAGACTAAACAAGTTGATCGATCACAAAACAACTTCGTATCAGGGATGTAGAAACTGTCATTTCCCGGTTTTATCCTATTTAATTTTATAATTTTATTTAGTTTTTGCATGGGTATACTAATGCTAGTAAATCAATATTTTGTATTAATTTCAGGGATGAGAAAGCATCTGATGCGTTCTATTTCTTCCAAAATGTCTAGAGGCTGCAAACATTGTACAGTTTTTTCATAACACATTCAAAGGAATTGAGAAGCCTTTGAAGAATAATTTTATAATCATTACAACATTTGTGCTTCCTATACTTTAAAATAATAATAATTTAACTAACCTATAGTAGATAGAAATATTTTTTTTTAATTTCTTGAAAAAAAGAAGAAAACAAAGGTAACTAATTATACGCAAAAGATATCGAGTTAAAGATAAAAATTACGTTATGCGCTAGAAAATAAAAACTCTGTTTTTTATGCAATAAAATAAACGGTAGATAACTAAAGCAGGTTATCTCGATGATCGAGTCTTCACGTAGAAAAGAAATTTGATATTTTCTGTAAGAAACATAGATTAAGGTTAGAAAAGAATTTTTTTAAACGGAGGGCAGCGAAACTTGCAAGAACAGAAATTTAAGAATATAAAAAAAATGTAAAATTTGTACCCGTATTACAAAAAAAAAAAGAAAAAGTTGAATGGATTGGTAATTAAATTCAGACAATTAGAAATTCTAACTTTGGTAAATAAACGAATAAATTTTCGCTCTCAATTCTACTTCTTTCCTTCTTTTTTGCACCTATAATAAATTTTAAAAGCCCCAAAAAATATGTTTAAAGTGTTTACTGTGAAGTATAATGAGTTATTCTATTTAAAATTTGCATATCGCAAAACAAAAAAAAAAAATGAGCTTACAGATCTCCGCTAAATTTACACCATGAATCTGACAATATTAAACAAAAATTGGTTTAAACCTATTTCCAGCTCGTCTGGGCGCTCTATTGGATGTGAAGGGCTGATTTTTTTTTTATTTTGCTCGGAAAGGCCGACAGATATGACATCAAGCGTCGTCGGATTCCGCTTTGAGACTTCTGTGAAAAATTCACAAAAAATACTAATTTATTACTTAATTTAGGAACTTTTCGACGTTATTACTCAAAAGAATATCACTTTGAAGGTCCGTCAGTGCTTTATAACATATCTCCGAGCCAGTCCGAGCAGAATAAAAAGAATTTAGCCCACGCCGTTCAATAGAACGTTTAGATGGATGGAAATAGGTTTTGAGTATGCATTTTACCATTGGCTGGAATGAAAAGAGAGAAACAAGGAAATTGGAAAATGTAAAAAGTTTTTAGCCGATCTTTTACTTTTACGAAGTAAAGAAAGTACTGTAATCGCAAAAAATTTAGGTTTTCAGATTTCAACGTAAATATCCATTTTGACTAGTTCGACGTGACGTATGTACGTATGTAGCTATGTATAATGCAAAAACGATTGGCCGTAGAATGTTGAAATTTTGTATTTATCACTGTTGTAATACCATTTAGGACTAGTTGTGCACCTCTCCTTTTGATTGCAATCGACCGGGCAAAAATATGTATAGTTTCCGATCTCTTAAATAAAGCGGTGTTTCAATTTTGAGACATCTAGACTTTGAACTATTTCTTAACTATAAGCCATCGTTGAGAGCTTTTCAATAATTTATGAACATAAGTATTACTTATTTTTACTGGATACAGTTACAGCCAAATTAATAAAATATTTGGAGCTTACATTGGGAAGGAACATCGGTTCTAATCTGAATTCATATACAAATATTTGTTTTAATTTTTATTTTTTAATTTAAAATATTGATTTATTAATAATTATTAACCTCTGATTGTAAAAAAAAATTTAAACTATAAATAATTCAATAGTAACAATACAAAAAAAGAGAAAAATCACAAGTTATTAGTGAAATAAAATTTTATGTACTTTTTTTGTTAATTCACACATTTTTACAATCAGAAGTTAATAATTATTAATAAATGAATATATTTAAATTTAAAAAAAAATAAAAAGTTAAAAAAAATATATGTTTATGAAGTCGGATCCGACACGTTCTCACTTATACCACATATCTACTTGTACGACTTTAAATTAATTTATTAAATAACATAAAAATACGGTTATTAATATAACATAAGAATACGGTATGTGTTCTGAAGTTAAAATGTTTACGTTCAATAAATTCGCTTTTATATATACAACTAAATAAAATGGTTTTTCAATAAAATATAAAATCGATTAATCATAAAAAATTAATGCTAAGGAAATTTTTCGGGCCATTTATGTTGATTATGTTTGAATATTGCGTGTTAGTATTTGTGATGAAGACAAGTAAACACTGTACTATTCACACACGCAATATGGTTCAAATCGGTGTCCCGAAGCCCGTGTTTTCCCCTTGTTAGCTAAAATAATATGGATCTTAGGTGTCTTATACTGTTTTAACCATTTCTAGTAAAAGGTAGTAAATAGTTATTTTCTTTCAAAATTAGAAATAATTTCCTTACATAACAATTGCATGTCTTAGGTAAAACTATTCTGGAGTAGTTTTTCTGAGACGATAAATTGTACACTAGTGAAAATTCGTCGAGTTGTTGAAAATTAATCGAAATCCCTTATATCACAAGAAACCGGGAAGGAAGAGTATTTTAATTAAACGAAAATATTTCTTATAAGCCCAAAATATTGTTATAAAAACTGATGTCGCGTAAAAAATTAATCGTTACTGAGCTAAAGGATTTAATTAATTAAAATGAAATTACTGGAATGAAAAACAAGAAAACTTTTTTTAATTCATTGTTAAAGGGAATCTCAAGACAAATTTTACAGCTCTACTTCAAAGAAAATTAAATAAAATTAGTCGATTCGTGGGAAAATGTTTGAAGGGGATAAATATATATATCACGAAGTCTTAAGAGGAATGAATTATGAAGGTAATGAAATTTCTTAAGTCTTAAAATCTAGTCGTTTACGGAAACTCCATCAGTTTTCATAATAAAAACTATCATTTAGTGATCATCGGTATATATCGATGTATTATTTATTAATAACATTTAAGTTAAATAAGTTTCGATCAATAATTTTTGGGAGCGTAGTAGATGATACTATTAAGGGTTATTAATTAATTTTTAAAGCAGTGTGTAATAGAAATGTTTTAACACTACACGTCGGTGTTTACACTGACAACGAATACGGTATGTGTACTGAAGTTAAAATGTTTACGTTCAATAAATTCGCTTTTGTATATACAACTAAATAAAATGGTTTTCCAATAAAATATAAAATCGATTAATCATAAAAAATTAAATATTTATTGCCCTTTAATATGACTCGTACATTACTCTGGTATAAGTCGACTTATACTTAAATTTTCCCAAAGCATCAAATTTGAAAAATGGGGATAAAAAACAATCAACCTATTAAATGTTGCAAGCAGTTGCTATTAGCACGAGTAAGTAAATAAACATATTTTAATTAGCTGAAACCAGTGAAAGAATAAAATAATAAATGAAGTCGTTTTTTAATATCGCCTTATTTATTTCTATACGACTGCCCAAAAAGGAGTATAATGTATTTAGGGTGCATGATGTATGTCTGTATGTTTATATCAACTCAACGGTGCTTTAGCAGCTCAACGGCTGAACCGATTTAGATGTATGACCCCACCATGGAATCCTTATGTTACTACTAGTGTCATAGGCTATATCGACGATAAAAGGCATTAAATACAGACACAAAGAAGTTTGAAAATAATTCGCAAAAACAGATCCTGTTTAGTTTAAGTTGAATAAAGGCGTTACTATTTGGGAAAGGGAATGTAATTTCAACCAAATTATAAGCTGTAATATAACAATAGATACTAAGAATATATAATCCTTCCTTATTATTTTTAGTAACAGTTATGCCACTTTTTTTTTGTTTTAGTATTTCTTTTTAAAACTACATTTGTTACTATATATTTTTTCAAATATGTTTATAGAATACGTTCGTTTTACTTTATTGTTTATTTTTTACACGTATAAAAGGAATAGAAATTGAGAGAAAGTTTGAGATACTGGATTGTGTGAAAAAAAGGATTCTACTGAAAAACGGTGAAGGAATTCACACAGAAACATTTAGAAAAAACAGTTTAGCCATAACCTCTCATAACAGAACTACATTTTGATAAAATTTTGGTGAAGTTTGAATTATTTCCATTTATAACTGATTTCTGCATTAAAATAGAAAATTAAAAATAGAAAAAATCTGCCGTTGAGAAAATTGAAATAATTATTTTTTATAATATAGTTTTCTCAGAATTTTTTTTACAGTTTAATTTTGGGAAGAACCTAAATTACGATTGATGACAACAAAAGTAATGTTTAGAGACGCAAAAACCTCTAAATATTACTTTTGGAAACGAAACTACAATTCATCGTTTTGTATATCACTCTAAGTATGAATGAGACTGAACATTAACGTTACAAACAACGTAGGCCATTCGAGAAGTTGTAAATTAAGCTTTGTACCTTTGGAGTAAGTAATTATTACTTACTCCAGATACGAAAGTTAACCTGAAGTACCCGTTCTGGTCGGGTATATCATTAAGAGTCAATAATAAAGGAATCAGAGTTATCAAACGTTTTCTGTAGCTGTACTTCGTGGAAATTCGGTGAATAAGTGTATTTTAAAAAATAAGTTTAAAAAGCTTTTCATTAAACTACAAAATATTTCTATCAATTTCCAGTGATTAAACTTAAATATAATTGTTTACCTGTTAGTATTCATTCAATAATTAAACAATCTCAATGTTCATTTTATTATTATTATTGTTTTTCAATAGTTCCTTGCTTAATTTGCAAAGAAAGTTTTAACGCTCGTGACGAATTAGGAACAATTATTCTTTTGAATTAGAAATTACGTCCACCTTCCGCTTGTTTTTTCAAACGTACCACATTTTTCTTGCCAAATTGAGGCATATCATCGGATAACTATTTACGAAAATTGGTTCGGCTGTTGTTGAGTAATAGAACATAAACAGATATCATGTGATCACATTATCCTCCTTTTGGTTTAATCGTGTAAAATTTGTAAGTACGAGTACAATAATTATATTAAATAGAATTTTTTTTTTTATTATTTCAGATTGTTTCAATACAACAAAAGGAACCGTGCAAAAAACTGATGGTAAAACATTTATTTTTACTAAAATTTGGAATAGATAATTAAAACAGAATAATTTAACTTAAGTACGTGGATATAATTTGTTTGGACAATATGAATAAGTAATATCTAAATAATTAGACAACATATATGCACAGTAATAGGCAACTACGGCTTCGTTATACGGCGCGATAACCAAGAGAGAATGCGTGCTACGTATCCATTTATTAGTTTGATTTATTACCTTAATTATTAATGAAACACTGCGTTGAAATAATTATTTTTATTTGTTTAATTTTATTTAATTTCCGTAAACCGAATCTTCAATAGAATTTTAAAACGAATTTTTCTTTTAATATATTATTATACAGCACATTACATCATTCGCTAGATTATAGTAAGTTCGTTTGTAAAAAACTTTTTTTCCTAAGTTACGCACTGCTTAGTTTCGTATGAATTAATGGTTCAAAATGTTAATAATAAATTTATTTATTTTATATTTGGTTACGTAATACGGTCATTTTACTCCCGGGACGTCCGACCTCCGTTTGAATTCACAAATGAACATGTTATCTAAGTTTTTAGTAATGCATGAATAGACACCGTACAGTCCCGGAAAACAGGAAACACTATTAGCATAAATTATTCAACTTGTTTTATTACTTGTTACACATATTCCACCGCTCAAAAGTCTGTAAAACTCTCGGTTGAAGCGTTGTGTGTAAGCGTCGACATTCTTGAAATCGTATCATACGTACTTACAGGCTGTACACAAAATGAAATGAGGGTGCGAGTGAAAAAATGAGAGGATAAATCTAACCGTTTCAATTATTCCTGCACGAATAAAATGCTGAACTAGTATATGCGCGAGCTTACACGTAAAACACATAAACACACGAAGTATACAAAACAATTCTTGTATCTACATTAATACAAATATTAGTAGTCTTTTCTTAATACAAAAAGTTATCCGGTACGGTTATATTTTTTACATTTAATCCTCTTCCAGCTTAAATTCAGCCGAGCTTAATGTCTCTCAGACAGTAATTCTCTTGTTTAATAAATTACTATATCCTAACTTATAAAAAAACTTCTCTTACGTGTGTAACGGATGTTACCATATATTTACTTTTTTATTTATTTTAATTCCTTATCGCTTAGATTAACATATGAATATAAATAAAATAAACCCATATACACAATGTCTTCAAAAAAAAAATTGTGTTTATAAATGTCATAGTCGAGTTGCCTTTAACATTTACAATATATTTTTGATATAATTACTTTAGAATAATCCACTTTATTTTCTTTTAATTATCGCTGAAAATGCTACATCTTCAAAATATTTATTTTATTAAAAAAGAGTTACTATCCCGTTCGGTTTAATCTTTTTTCTACATATTTCTGGAAAATTATACATCCCACTCGGGATTTAGTAACGAAATCAGGGTATTTCCTGATAGGGTGCCTATCAGGGTATTCAGGTAGGAAACAATTTATTAGACTGATTATTAAAATTATTACTAAAATAATTATATAATTATATTATTAATTAATGAGTATTAATTAATACTCATATAATTATTTATTCTCATTAATATTAAAAAGTGGATCTTTCAAAATAAGTTCTTAATCTGTAAAACAGAATCCAAATTTTTTTTTTTTATCAAATAATTCTTAAATAGCAGATGATCTTAATTTTACTGTAACTTTGAAAATTATTGAACACGATCTTTTAATGTAAATATATCTTTCGAAATACGTAAATAGTAAATTTAAATAAAATCACTGTGAAAATTTTGAATAACGAGGACTCAAGATTGTCGAAAACGAATACTTAATCAGAATTCTGAAATTCAAAACGGCGGATGCAGTAGGGAGGCAAAAATAAAAAAAAATAATCATGCAAGATTAAAAATCAAGTTTAATTGTTTTACTGATATTGGAATATGTTATTATGAGATCGCTTAAGTGACTTTAATAATAGAATGATGCTATTAACTAAGTGTGAAACCAAAATATTATAAAAATAAAGAAAAGAAATTATATGTAGGGATAGTTTAGTAAAGTAAAACAATACATGAAGTATTAAATTTTTATTTAATAAAAACATTTCTTAGTTTGATTATATAATATTATTTATTGCTCGATTAAATACAGATATTAATTTAAATAACTACCACAAAAAATGTACTTTCTTTTACTATTTCAGAAGGTGGTTGATTTAAACAATTCCGTTTATTGCAACTCAACCTGGGTGGAGTATAGTACAGACTGGTTTTTCTGCACTCGCAAGATGAACCAAACCGTTTTTTTTCATCCACAGCATATCAATTATTTAAGAACTTGTTCATGTTATGAGCGATGCACATCCATTTTATAGATACGAGTATATTACATATTTTATCTTGAATTTTTTGAGTTTTGTCAATCGAGAGGTTCTGTTACAAAATTTACAAAACTTCCCCGCAATCCTCATATTAAAGGACGCTCGAATAGCTTGGGCTAAGTTTGAAGCGTTATTCAGAGAACTTTTCGTCGTATAATATCTTTAAAACATAAAAATGATGCGTGCATTTCTAAAGTAAAATTTTCTATTTCGATCGAAGCAGTCCGTTTTGAAAGAAACTGATTGGCAATTTTATTTACGAAATCTACAATAAGGATATTATTTTAAAAATACAAGCATATTATTTGTAAAATACAAATTTAAGAAAGTAGTTCATTCGGGAATCCCTTCGGTTACTTTATGATTATAATTCAGAAAATATTTCCACCTAATTTCTTTCCATTTATAACATATCAAATTTCGTTTTAATATTGTACATATTTTTACCATAAACGGTGAACCTTTTTTTCGTTTAATTAATTAATTCACCACAGAAGCCCAAAGGTTGTACGAGGGAAATGGCAAATGAGTTGGTAACACATGAAAAATGTCATTCCTGAGTCGAATTCGAACCCGGAACCTTCGGATGCGAGACCGAGATGCTAACAATCTGCTACGAATAATGGCGTTTTATTACTTCCTATTTTGTTTTATATATATATTTTTTTTTATTAAAAAAAATAAGTTTTATTTCTACATGTAACCCCTGACTACTTCCCCTGTGTGGTTTTAGAAGATCTAATATAATATTTTATTTGTGCGTTATGAAAAAACAATCATTATTTTGTAGTAAGGAAGCTACTACTGTGTTAATGAAGTGCATTTCAACAGTATTAAATAATATTTTTTAACAGCCTAAATGATGTTATATTCAACATGTCATTATTTTGTAACGTACTCTACACTGTATGATTGTATAATTTATCCCCGTATTACTGATGGATTTACAAAATAGCAGTCATTTTTTTTCTTACATTTACGTCAGACAATTTATGAATTACTGGTTTATATTTTATAACAATATTTCTACGACGATATAATAAAGGTTACGTAGGATAAAATTATTATTCTTACTGATATAGTACTAGGAATGGAAAGAAAATACAGCCAGAGAGAAACCAAAGAAATAAAAGAGTGAATAAAAAAGTAGAGGAAGCTAAATATGGGTTGATGGAAGATCAGCGAAGTACTTCAGAACGGTATACTGTAGGGGCGATGTCGGGATAGGATTGCCACAATGTATTGTATTCTGATCGGAACGCCTGAATTGAAACGATACAGAATTACCTCCGCATCCCTGGCTTATCTTACCACATCGTATCGATACGATATCAACGTATCATATTGCTGTGCAACTACATTATTATAATATAATATTGATATTTTGTGTCTGTACAACTAAAGAAAATTGATATTTGAAGCGGTCTGTCCGCAATATATATTCTGTTCGGTACTTTAAATTTATTATCATTTATACTAATGCTTTAATAGTACTAGTAAAACGTGATATGTAATTTTGTAGATTAACTTAAACCGTTTTCCTTAAACAAATCGCGGTCTTTATGGCTCCACCCTCTTTATAAGTATTTTTTTACTTCTCCGTTTTATTCCATCCCGGCCTAATATTTTATTTTTAATATATTTAATCCTTCCCAAAAATTTTTCTTACTTGGCTAATCATCTTGTGTTTAATCTATCTCTTTCCTTTATATTTTACTCCCAACTAGACTCCCTTTCCTGTCACATAACCAGCCTTCTTTTTGTAAGATTTTTAAAAAAACGTTATTTTTTCTCTGGCTAATATTTATATTATTTAATAAATTTATTTATTTTTTCTTCAAATGGATCATCCCAAAATAGATTAAAATTATCCTGAAATATAAGTATTCAAATGTATAGTTCTTGGCCTTGAATAAAATAGAATTTTATTAACGGTAGGCCTGATCTGCGTTTGATCTGTTTATATTGTTTAATTTCTTACATTTGGATAGTTCTTCTTAGCAAAATAATTTACAAGTTTATTTCGACTAGCAAGATATATTTTAACAGAAAACTAGCAATATTCAGCCATCCCAGTTATTGATTTGTTGAACTCTAATTTTATTAACGTGTAATTTTTGTTTTCAAGATTTCAAAATTGTATAATTTACAGTTAACACTCATAAAAAGTTACTATTTTTCAATAAAATTTTTTACATTTTATAGTTTGGAAAATGTTTAATAGAAGCGGTCGGTTGTTATATTTTTATAATGTATTATTATTTCTGTAGGTAAATAAATGATCATATTCAATGTCAATGCGGATTGTCGAGATCAACCGGAATTTAGTACTTCATAAAAGTATCATGTCTGACTAAATAAAGTGAAATCTGAATTATTGAAAATACTTACAAAACGAAAATAATATTATTCTTCTGGAAACTAATGCTATTCTACTGAAAAAAAAACGACCGACCGTGTTCAGCTAACACCGCAAATAAAAAGAACGCACGCACACACACACACACACAGTGTGATACTGGTTTACTAGTTAATTGATTACAGTGATAGATATATTAAAAATTACTTTTATGAATAATTTAGAAAATTATAGCAATGATCGTTATCATTTATTAATAGTTTGAAATTTTATTGAGGATTTTAAATAAATACAGTTTATAAGCGTTCTTACTACATTAGTATATCTCACTAATGCAGTCAGCGAAATTTAATGGAGATTTCATTAGGCAGGAATTTTTTCGTTCAAGGCTAAAATACTGGATCTAACGAAGCGATTCAATTATTAACACTGTCGAGCCATGTAAATAACATACTGAGCCCATACTGAAGTGAGTAAAGCGAGCTAAAAATAACTACAGGAGTAAATGACTGTGATGATGATGATGATTATCGCGAGGATTAGTCGTAGTACGTTGCCGTGTTCCGAGACCGGGTAGCGTACACCGACACACATCGAACAAGGTATGCGGTTGACGTCGGAAGAAGGAATGGAGGAAGTCGTCCTGTGTGAACTAACATGTTGACACTCACTCGCTTTGCATAATATATTCTGTACGAGGAACCTACAACCAACACGAGCATGCTAATCAAAAGTATGCAAATCCATCACTACCATGCTCACAAAACTTGTGTGTATATAAGTGTATTTGCTAGTGTGTGCGCAATTTACACATGCACATAACAATGCGGGTTTACAAACAGGTAGAGGGAATAGAGAAAAGCTTTATCCTTCCTTACAATCTCACAGCTTAATCCTTTTATGGGTAACTGAAAATATTACATCCTAAATAAACATTATTATTATTATAAATATTCCTAAAAGGATAATTTTTTAAAATTTTCATTTAAAAGGATGATTCCCATTAATATCCCTCAAAAAATCGATTGTAAATAATTTAAAGAGAAAATTGACCAAGCGAAGTAAATTAAGGGATAGGCTTTATTTTTAAAAAAAGGTGCAAATACGAAAAATCACTAGTCGGTGTACTGAAATCAAACAGTTAATTTTAAATTAAATTATACAAAACAGCAAACTGAATTTAATTTAAAAATTAAAATTTTAAATTTAACCACGAATTTACAGTATTAATAACATATCTATGATACTACAACCGTCAATTTGCATAATTAAAAGTAGCCATTGAAACTTCAATTGTAAATGATGTAGACCGACGACAACGGCGCAGAGGGTTTAAGGGTGAAATCAGGGAGCAAAGACCAGAACATTGATAAGGGGGCCGGGCGGGTGGGAGAGGAGTGAAAGGCACTAAAGAGGTAGAGAGGGTGTAATGAAATGAAGAGACGAGCCGGAGCAGAATCCTAATTGTGTGAGACCCTGCCTTGCATGTTAAAACGGAGATCAGTTGAGTGAGGAGGCTGTATACCGCTGTACAACCATACATACGACTATAACCCGTAATAGAGAAGGTGAAGCAAGATGATAGCAATGGAGAGAATATTATCAACATACTGTCTTTAACTCGGTTCCATATGGGCCTTATCTTATAGAGCCATTACACCATACCGTTCTTGGTGTTGTAAACTTGAAGTTTAATAGCGGTAACAATTTATAATACCTCGATGAGAGCGAACCGTTCATACATGTACTTTATTGAAAGGAAAAAAACAACCCGTTATAGTCGTGACGCTACAACTCGCGAACTAGTTAACACCCTCGTGTTTCACACTATAAACAGTTTCTGTTCATAACTCCATTTTCTGTTTTATTAACATTCATCATACTGTTTTAGCAATATGTGCAATAACATAAAAAACAACAGGAATTCAAATATAATAATTTTGCAATAAAATCACTTTTAAAATTTTCCCATAATATGACATTATTATTGCTACTTGTTCGTAACATAAGCAGGAGTTCATAAAACGCAAACTGGAAAGAAACTTTGTTGACAGTTCTTTCAGGTTTAATTACATCAACTATTTATTTCTAAAGATTTTCAACTGATGTTTTGATTATTTTTAGCGTAGTTTATACATAAGTAGAAATATAAATACCCATACATATTAAAAGATTATATTCCATTAATAAATTCCATGCACTGCGTAAATTTTAAAGTAAATTTTTTTTTTATAAAAAAGAAATAATAAATATACGCCAAAAAATATCTCTAATAACAATAAAATATATCAAAAATATTTTTAATCAGGCAAGTGGAAATAATAAAAAGAAAAAATTATTTACTAACAAAATTATTTATGAGAAAAAAATATTAGTAGAAGCAGTAATGCTATACCCACAATGGTATTTAAAGATTTAGGTTACAGTAAGTAACTTAAGTTCTTCCTCCGCTTAGTTTTCTATAATAAAATAAATGCAAATGGATTGAAATGTAAAATAAATGATACGCAGTAAACTGATCTCTCATCCCACATATACATGCAAAGAAAGAAAGCACATCGAAAAAAGTAACATTATTCCGTTGAATACTGAAAAATTTTTATTTCAACAGAAAACAGCGTCCGTGCTTTTCTTCAAAGTACTTACACAGATAATATTCAAAATATATATTTTCACACGCGACCAAAAATGCAAATTAAAAAAATCATTCTTTTCCTGTGCTTATAACATTTTTTCCAGTTTTCATATTTATTAAAATATCAAAAAACAATATGACGGTCAATTCATTGAAATTAACTTTATTAAATCTTTTGATAAACGTTTGGTTCTACACACATTATTACTAATTTTCACTAATTTTTACCTATAAAAATTAGTTCATTAAGATATATCTACTAAAAGATTAGTTTATTAAAATACAATTTGAAACTGGCCGACGTACAAATCGCAGGTCGGCAAGTTTAATAATTAACAATTTAGATGAATTATTTAATATAATTAACAAAAGATAAAGTAAATAAAGAGACTAAAGCTTTATTACAATATCATCTCTAAACTGTATTTACGCCGATACGTAAGAGTTTAAGTTCAGATTGAAACAGCGTTAATAAATAATACGTCTAAGTCAATAAGCTGTTTCATTATGTTACAGCGTTTGTTGTAATAAAGCCGGTTTCATATAACACAAATTTCAAATCTCCCTTCCATCACTCGCTCGCTATCATACCCCCTCGTCCTAGTCAAATACCCTTTCCCGTGGTTCTCTTAACCGATCGTTAATTTCCCCCTATCATTTCTCTAAACCGGTCAAACATTTTAATAGTAATAATCATTTTAGCTATGTATTTAACAATCGCAAAAGATATTAAAGCTAACAAAGGAATCGTAATAATTATGATTAATATTTCATAATTTACGACAAATTACATATACACTTGTAAACAAAGTAACCTATCGATTAAATTAATGCAGGGTTAACGTTAACAGTACTGATGAATACAATAAAATCAAAGTTATCAGCGTATACCGGCGATAAAATAAAAAAATAAAAAATTGTGATTTTTTTTTTTCTGAAATTATATAGTGAACTAATGTTGGCCACAAATGAAACTCAGGTAGAGAATGCCATTACATTTTCTAAATCTTAAAAATGAAAGTGAACTCCCCGAAAAAGGGACTGTGAATAACTCTAATTTTTTTTCACAATACACGACCATTCTAGTGCCCTAATAAAAAAAAACTATAATATTTCGCAAGACAGCTACATAGATAATATGATATAATCATCAGTTGTGTTACGATATCACAACTGAAAAGAATACTAGTAATCAAAGACATCATTTACATTAACAAATATACTAATATTACAATAATAATATGTTGTCCGACTCAATGGACAACAGTAGTTACGCTTTCAGCATAATAGCGATCAGATTCCGGTGATTTGAATTCTTTATGTTAAGGATTAGGCCAACAATTCATTATAACTGCAACTCCATATTGTTTACTTTGTCCTACAAATTCATTTTTAATAAGCAATCGATGTTTATATTTCCCGTTGTTGAGCTGAAAGATTCAGAAAAAATATTTTTAACTTTATGGATTTACAATTACAAACTTTTCAGAACCGCACTTCTGATATTTAAATGTTTATTTTTTTCTTTTTACCACTTCGGTATTACTGGAGCTGGCGACGTCATTAACTAGTAAAATTTTAAACGGATCTTCATTTAATCCTTTTCCCAGAAATAGTACTTAATCAATTAGGATGAATCCGATTCGATTTATTCCAGACAACTGTTATCTTTTCATTAATTATATCGTCGCCTAAATAGATAAAACAATATGCTGGCTCATAGTTTGTCCCATTAATGAATATTTTTGTTTTTATGGAAGTTTTCTCCAGAAATCCAATAATTTATCATTGTAACAAATCTTTTAAAGCAATTACTTTCAAAAAATTCACAAAAATTATGAATTTGTAACTGCAAGCACATTTAGAATTACCTATTAATACTTAATCACTCGTGAAGAACAACGAGTTCATTAGTTTTATTTTCTTTTGAGAAAGAACCGAAACGGTAAGCTTTGAAAAATAATAGATGATAAATCATATTTTAACTTAAAAAAAATTTGTTATTTTAAAATAAAATTTTAAATATAAAAAATTGATATTTTTCGGGTATTTTTATTTTTTTTACAAGACCTGGAAAGTATTCAACATCAAACATAAGACTGATCTGCAAGAGTTTTGTTACACAAATAATTTTGTGTATGTTTTGTCGCTGAATCCAAAGATGGCCTAAAAATTTATCCTAAGGGCTTCATTTTTTTGGTAATTTTTACTTGTTAAAATAATGAAAATTGTTATGAATATTTATTTCTGTATTACGGTAAAACGCATGAAAAGTTTTGTTATGTGTCACACAAGCCTATTCCACACATCGGATAGTCACCTGTTGTTCTAGCTCCTCCAGAAACGTAGAAATTACAAAAAAATGTTGATTAAGAAGGTTATGGTGGTTCAAAAAAAGAAACAAAGATAGATGTCGAAGAAAAAGAAGTACCCTAATCTTTATGACAGCACTGAAACTCTTAAAATTACACGCAGAACTTAATGATCTGGTTCTTGTTCTTAACTTGACTGAACGGGTTTAAAGAAAGGGTATTAAGGTTAAAAAAAAAATGGAACCACTTCCTAAATGAAACTATCATGTTTTTTTTGTTAGGCTGCAAGACTATCGGAACTTGATCTCCTTACAAGATAATATATTTCTATTACAATGATGTAAATTATTAGATTTACTAGGACTGCATCATAATCTTACGGAATCGAGATTGTTTATAGAGTACTCAAAAACAGTTTGATATCCGTATACAATAGACGACTATCCATTGTAAAGTTTGATAGCCTTCACAATGGATATAAGAAACGATCTATTCCTCTTGCCTAGACATCACAAATTAAGGAAAAATATAACAAAAAGTAGAACTTTTGCTGACGTTGATAGAGTAAATAAAAGTAATGTAGAGTAATGTTGAGTAGAGTAATGTTGTTTTGCATTCTTGATTAGTTATGTGGAGAACTAAAGCTGATAACCATCTTATTACAACTGCTGTTCGATTATACTAATTACTATTGGTTCTTAAGCAAATGGGACGGTACTGACAGAAAAACCCATCACATTAAAAAAAAAAGACTTGCCAAAGAGAGAACCATTCATAGGCGAACAGAAAAAATGTTATTTGTCGAGCATCTGAGAATCTGAAGAATGTGCATCTTCCACTGTTAGACATAAAACTTAGTAGGATGAAGTTTTTTGTTAAAGCAAAGGATTGTAACACACTGATTCATTAGGTGTCCATGAGTAAGTTTAGTGTGCCCTATTCGCAAGCGGCAAATAATAATCTCCTCTCGACGGTTATTCCTGCATGAAGAGCTCATGGCAGCACAGTGTCCTTGATACATCAGAGTTTATTATCAATTGCAGCAGTTCAATCACCTTGCAACTTTGCTCGAAGAGCGTTCTTTATAAAATTAATAAAGCCAGAAATATTACAACGAGTGATGAAAGACGGTTGACTGGATGTGTTCTTAGCATCGGAATTCGCACTTTTATTACCCAGAATTCCAATGTGGCTAGGGATCCAGCAGAAAACTAACTTGTGTTTGCGATGATTCAACTCAGCGATTGCATTATAAATTTTGCTGGCGACAGGATTTCATCTAAGGATTTCATCATCTAAGGCTTGGAGTGAACGACACAAGTCGCTACAAATAAGGATGTGACGATATTTTGGATTTATGATATTCAGTATTTTAATGATGGCGTAAATTCAGCAGTGTAGACACTTGTAGTAATAAGTAGAACAAACACCTAGGTTCTGTCATTAACAACAAATGCGCATCAAACGGTATCAATCTGTGTATATTACTGCGTCTGGGTTTGCTTGAAGAGAAATTGGTAAAACATTTGCTGTAAGACGACAGATGCTGTTGATTTTTATTGATAATAGTAGCGTCATAATTAAAATTCATGGGTTCCAGTCTCCACGGAGGATATAAACAGGGATAGGTTGGGAAAAAAGATGTGTTGAAATTTAAAAGGTGCATAAACGCCGGGTGCAAACACCCACTGGTGCTATATAACGTGCGACGTCTTCAACCGTTGTAAATGAGAGTTTGCGAGGACTTAAAAACTGGGCAATTTGGTTGTTCTTTAAGACGGGCAGAGTATAGTTGGAGCCGTCTATCTCAAAGTGATGGCTCACTGCAATCAACAAGTATGCTTACGACAAGGCTTGATATAAAGGCACCCGTATCAAGACAAATAAAAGAGTGGTGTACAGCATCCAGCATCCTAAGCACACTATAACGAGTTGAAGAGTAGGCGAGACAACCATAATCTAAATGGGTCCGAACAAAAGAATAATAAAAACGCAACATACATGTTTGATCAGCTCCCCACTTGGTGTTGCAAGGAGTCGTAGCATATCTAAAATTTTTAAAGCAGATGTTTAGACAAGATAATTTCAAACTATAGACTACATAATCCTAGAAAAAAAAAATTGTTGTTTACAAAATCGGCCTTCCGTCTGAATTTGGTTTGCAGACTTGAAATCAATACAAAATATATTGTAAGATACATCTTACTGAATGAATGTAACAGAAAAACTTTTTTTTCTTTTTTTTTTTTCTTTTTTTTTTTGGAATAGTAATTCGAGCTATTTACGATTCGTTATGGTAAGGATCTTTACCATATCAATTTAAAAGGGACTAAATGTGCCTAAATTGCACTAATTTTTTTTTGTAATTAGATTCAGAAGTTATATTTATACGATCATCATGGAATGCGTTCAACAATATTGCTATCTTCACTAACATTCAAAATATATAATTAAGTTTTAATTATGGATCTTATACAAATTCTTCATTAGCAGTTAATCATTACCACACATAAATGAATAATAAACCTTTATTTAAATTAAATAATAAACCTTTATTCAGAAAACTAATAAAAGCTAAAATGGTAGCTAGAATAATGAGTTTACATAGGCGACAATATGAAGCGATTTTTTTTTCATACGACTATTACTAACATTTCAATGAATGAAATATATAATTTATAAACACACACGCGCGCGATCTGAAACAGCAGAGTAAATATCATTAAATTACTTCAAAAGTGCAATATATTACTAACCGTTAGCAATAAGGCAATAAAATAAATACAATAGAATAAAATGCAACACATTATTTAGTCCACGTAAAATATTTATACTAGCATTAATTAAATTTTCTAAAACAAACAGACCACGCTTTAATTTATGCAGATAAACAAATAAAACCACTTTACCACAAACATAGCACTAAACTACTATTTGTTTCTTTTTAAAAAAACATACTCTCCAATGTAAATGACTATTTTCTATATTTCCAGTACAATCAGGAAAATGAGATACAAAAAGGTAAAAATTGAATAACAGAATTACACTCCATTTTTCTTAATAGTATAATACTGTCATTCATGATCTTTTAAAAATCGGTTCTTATTATTCTATTAAAAATCGTTCTTAAAATCGTCTACGACTACGAGCCAGAGAGCGCTTGTCCCGATTATTACATTTTGGATTTTTTTGAAGCTCATTAGTAATTACACTGCAATAAACGGTAATAATAGCAATAAATTTATTATACCCAAAAAAACTAACGTCTTATAAAAAAAAAAATGTAAACATTAAAATATTAATTTATATTCATTACATCAAATATTTATTAATATTTAAATTCTGTAAAGAATTTAATCATCACCTCATCATTTAATTTACGTACTCTGTGATAGACCTACCGAAGTTTCGAGATCTCTATCGTTGTTCACCTATCTCGAAATAAATATTTACAGCACATTAAAATGACGAATGACAACTATCGACAGTGCTGATATTCTCCAATTATATTACTTTCTCGAGACGAAATAAACTAAATATGTAGTTTAATCTAGAAAATCTGGCAAATCGAAAGTTAGAAACTACCGGCTCACGGGAGAGGAACTTATCGAAATTACTAAAATGTTCAAAATCCAATAGCTCTGATACTCGGTGATAGGATTTTATTCCCTGAATCTAAAAAGCTATTTTAACGATCCAATCGCAAGATAATGGAGAATAAAGAAGGTTAACAAAAGCTGCTTGAATATCCCGAAGAAAGATCAGACAGTCACAAAATTTAAACATGATTACTTACTCGTATCCTCGAAAAACTGCATTTCTTTTTAAGTTTATATAGAATGTTTGTATATATTTGTATGCTATATAGAATGTTGAAGATATATATATATATATTTTACTATTAAGATCACAGAAATGCATTTTCATACATGTCACATCTTTTAATAAATAAGAGGATGATATTTATTAATGTACATCTTCGTCAGAAAGGAACATAGAAAGGTTTTGTATGAAACACATTATTTATACTGTAAACTTCTATTTAATTTACTCGCTAATTATTTATTCTATTCATTTGTTCAAGTATTTTGTGAAATTTTTCGCGATCACATTACTTCGTACAAGGAAGTAAAAACTATTATTAAAACTATACAATAAGGTTCTGACGTTAACTTAACCTATTACTTTTACGTTTTTTTGATATCTTCATCTAACTTTATTTTTTAATTAAAACATCATCATTTTAAACTTAAACAGTATAGATTTATCATGTTATTGATATCGTTATAAGACTACTGATGGAAAAAAATTTTTTTTATGCAAAAACTAGTTAATACATTTCGGTTCTGGTTATTAAATTTATTATATTAGTACGTTACCATTAAATAACGCGCTTATCATTATTAATAAAATG
>JAAAKQ030507561.1:0-16358 GCA_010016005.3 Zanna intricata | reverse complement strand
TATATATATATATATATATATATATAAGACAACATTTGTTGGTTATGGTAACGAAAATACTTATAAAGTTTAGTATAATATAATTATTGCGTACTATATGAAAAAAAGTATCTCAAAACCAAATAAAAATGCTATTTAAGTTGTTAATTATTAATGTAATTAAACTGAATCGTTTTAGATAAAATTTTAAAACAGATAAATAAAACATTTACAAAAAAAAATTAATGACTAATAATACAGTACTTTCAAATTAGATAGCTTTAAAGGTAAATTATAATACGATGAAATGTGACTACCTCTAAGATAAACTATTAATCAAATTTCAAAATACGTCATGTTGACTTGGACAATATTATAGTAATTCGGGGGATGATTTGCTAAAATCTTAATGCAAGATATACTTAATTCTTTCTTGAATTATAAAATTTATCTCTTTAATTATGAATAAGTAACAAACAAAAAAAAAAAAAAAAAAATTTTAAATTAGGAGTTTTTCCCCATATTTTAACGCTGTTTTTTCTCTTTTTTTTATCTTTATCTTAAGAGATTTAGCTGAAATGTTTCGGTTCCGCCGTTCTGATCCCAACCTACAAAAGAAGAAATGAGACAAGGAAACTTACAGCATTTAAAAAATCTTATGTCTTTCCTGCATCAGAGTTCAAAACTTCTAGGTGAAAGACGAAGACCTCCGAAGAATTGATATTTTTTAAAAAGAAATACTGATAAAATATAATTTGAGTATTAGCCAATGAAAAATAAATATTAACGTTATATGTAGGTAAACTCGTTGGTTTATAGTTTCAATATACTCAATGTACATGTATTCAATGTAATTTCAATGTACGTAAATAAATGTATAGTATAAAATGAAAAATACCTGTTTAACAAAATTTATTTTAATTAGCTGCCCACTTCCATTGTTAAACAATCATTATCACTAAACATTAAGGAAAAATGTTTAAGAAATCTATTAATCTAATAAACCTATTTAAAAAAATAGATTAATTAATTGAAAGAGGAAATAATAGTAGTAATAAGAAATATTACTGAAAATAACACTGCTAAGGATAAAAAAGTTTTTTTTTTATCTAATATCTATTGTATTATGATTCGTAAGTAATGTTATTTGTTAATTATTGTTTATTATTTTTTTAAATTTATATATTATTTTTATTTATCCTTAGTGTTTATTGATATTGAATGTATAACAACGAGAAGGTCCGAGAAATATTAGATGTAAGTAAACAATTTTATAAATTTCTGAAAGTAATCTACTTTCCAATTTATTTCAGTAATCGTTTACTACAACTCTTTATTTGTATTCAATATATATTAAACAATATAAGATAAATATTTATTCATTGATATGAAACAAGTCTGGAGAAAGTAGCTCTACTGTAGCAATGTGTTTACTACAGTAAATTTTAAATCAAAATAAATATTCTTTTTGAAATACAGTTTTATCTATAAGTTACAGATTTCCAAAATATATAACTCAAAACATGCCAAATTGTCCAAAAGGCGCATTTTGTTTTTCCACTTTGGTGAAGGATGATGCAGTACGTGATGGGGCACCTCAGAACTGGCTACTGGATTTAGCGACGGGTATTGGTCATCCTTAACATAACATTCTCGAGTTCTAGAGCGAGCACCTCGGGTTGGACAACTGGTCAGCGAAGACGGATTACGGGCAAGCCAGGTGCTAGTTGACAGGTCGAGCATCATCATTTTATCTAGTGAGGCGGTGAGTCTGACCCCTCCTACGTGAGTCAACACGTAAGTCTGACCCCTCACACTTACGTGTTGTTAATGCCGAGAAGGAAGTGCCGACGGAATGATTCCAAACCTTATGAAGGCCATCCCTGAGTTGTGATGGCTGAGAGCTGGGTGTGTTTCTGCGAGCCTGCAGGGAGGCTCGGTAACTATGTGCGCCAGCTTGTAGAATATTTTGGCAGGTGGTATGGCCGTAATCTCCAGGTGTTCCTTGACGGCAGTGCGTCGGAGCAGATGCTGAAGAGTTGTGTTCCAGAGAAGAGGCCAATGGAACCGCCTACAGCAACCGACGTAGTGTAGGCGGCGGAGAGGTCCTATGAGAAGCTCCTGCGGATAGTGAAGGACAGTCTATTGCCGGTTGAATCTGGTGTTCTAAGGACGTTCTTACAAAGTCTCCGTGACATTTAACATACTCTCTATGAGGCCGGCCTACGGAGCTACTCATGGGTGACGCTGGCCCTGTCACCTATCCTGGCGGAGAAATTGTTAAATGACGGCCGGGTACGGATCGGATGGATGGCCTGTAGGGTGATGTGGTGATCGTTGGAAAAATAGTGCTTCCGTTGCTGAAGCATGGGGCACCGAGCCAAGTTCTGTAGTAGCCCGGACAGGACTGACCAATGCTTTAATTGTGTGGAGGCGCACAAACCTGTGCACTTCCCTTAACATGGTCTTTTTATCCAAAAAGGCCATGTCAAAAAGAACTGCCAAAAAAAGGGCCGCTGTGCTTCATGCAACACCTTTTGTCACTTCAGGGATACTGAGATTGCAGAGTTGCGCATCGGAAGTGAGATGTACATGCTGTGACTATGAAACTATGGTGGCTCCAGCACGGGACAGCCTCGTCCAGGTGTGGTTGGTCCGGCTCTTGGGGAGGGGGGCAAATAAAGACAGATATATATATATATATATAAAACTCGGTTTGAAATACCGTAATTTTTGCGCGTCAATTTTTTATTTTAATTTTTTTAATAATGTGTACCAAATCAATCATTTTTACATAATTTTATTATAAATTAAATAAAATAATTATTTAATAAATGAAATAAAATAAAACGAATGATTTTAATTTCAATCCGAAATTTTATGAGGATGTGATGAAAGCGGTTTATTATAAAAAAAAAAAATTCTGAGTTATATTGTATTTGAGTCTCTGTCTTTTTTTGTTTTCCTTCGGTACCAGCGTAATGTATTACTTCAGAGGATGAATGAGGATAACATGTATCAATGTGAAAGAAGTGTAGTCTTATACAATTTCAAAATTGAGATATCTCTTTTTTTCTGTTTACTCTCCGGAAGTAAGGTATTACTTCAGAGGATGAATTAGGATGATATGTATGAATGTGAATGAACTGTATTCTTGTACAATCTTAGGTCGACCACTACTGAGAAATGTGGTTAACTGAAACCCAACCACCAAAGAACACCGGTATCCACGATCTAGTATTCAAATCCGTATAAAAATAACTATCTTTACTGGGATTTGAACCTTAGAATTCTCGACTTCGAAATCGGCTGATATGCGATGTCGCGTTAACCATTAGACCACTAGACGGTGGGCAAAGATTGAGATATCTTGTTAGTTAAAACCCAACTACCAAAGAACATCGATATCCCCAATTTAGTAATCATTTTTTTTTTATCTCCGGAACCACCGGATATCTTCAGAGGATGAGATGAATGAATTGTAGCGTGTGTAAAAAATGCCATGCCCGACCGGGATTCGAACCTGGAACCTCCGGATGAAAGGCCAAGACGCTGCCACCCGCGCCCTGGAGGCCGGCAATTTAGTATTCAAATCCGTATAAAGGTTGAGCCTTGAAAAATTTTAAACAGGTAATATAAAATATTCTTTTTCTTAATGTTAAACTACTCCAAAATAAAAAGAAAAACTTTTACGTAAAATAAATTTTAATATAGATAATATATATTTTTTAAACTGCTACTTAAAAAAATAACATAAAAAATTTTAACCGGTAAACCAAACTGAACTTCATTTACTTTATTAATCCTTTCTGAAAACGCTGTTTTATTTTTAATTTAAGAAATAATTGCAAATTATCAATAGATTTAATTTTTTTTTCTTTTTAACATATTTTTCTTTCCATAACCAGAAAAAGAAGCGGCTGTATAAATGAGTACTATCATTAAATACTTCAAATTGTATTACCAATGAGATTACGAAAAAAAGGTACAAACACAAGCCGACATTTTATATCCGCAAAAAATTAAAAAAAACTAATATGTTGTTTTCAAAGAATTCGGTGACATTTAAATAAATACTACCTGATAAAGAGAGTCAATATTAATAATAAAATTTTACTTAATTAATCACCATAATTAATTAAAATTTTTTGCTTTTATTTGATTTTACTAATATTTTAATGACAATATATTTTATCTGCTCTAAAGAAAAAAAGTGATATATTTTTTTAATAATATTAAAATTATAGATTCCGTCTTTTTAAGGTTATAAAACAATTTACGCTGACACACACGCGCGCGCGATCACTCACTCACACACACGCGCGCGCGCACACACACACACAAACAGACAGAAGACAAATTTATTTATTTACGCGTATATTTTTGGGAATCATTTATTATATGAGAGTATGAAAGTAACATTATAATTATCCAACAGTTAATAATTCTGATTTAAAATTAATTCTTCAATAAAAAATGTTTAATTTATTTTTCACATGAAAATTGGTTAAAGTACATTTAATAGCTTTTAAGAAAGTTGAAGTAATGTAATTACGAACATCCCTCTAAAACATTTTTTTCTGTTAATATGATATACTTCTTTATGCAGTATACAGTTATGTTCCGCATTGATTTTTGAGCCTTAAAAACTTGTACAATTTTTCATTTTTACTTACCAGCTTTATAAACTATAATTAATTATTTTCTTACTAAAAAGGTTTTATCCACTGCTATTTTTAAATCAAATTTTTTTATTGTGTTCACTCAATCGACTGACTGGTTTGATGTACCTCTCCAAGATTACCTATCTAGTGCCAATTATTTCATTTCGATATACCTCCTACATTCTACATCACTAACAATTTGTTTTACATATTCTAAATGTTATCTGCCTGGACAATTTTTCCCATCTCCAATATCAAAACTACTATTTCGGGATGTCTTAAAATGCGTGTTCTATAAGTCTGCCTTATCATTTAACTATATTTTTCCAAATGCTTCTTTTTTCATCGATAGGCCTCTACACCTCTTAATTTGCCACTTTATTCATCCATCTGATTTTTAACAATCTCCTGTAGTAACGCATTTCAAAAGCATCTGATCTTTTCTTCTTAGGTATTTCGATCGTCCAAGTTTCAATTCCTACACGCTCCAAACAAATACTTTCAAAAATGTTTTCCTGACAGTCAAATAATTCTCTTACTAAGTGAGAACTTCTACTCCAACCTTAAGATTATAAACATATTTAATCAGTAGGCTGTTAGGAGGCATTAGGTATATGATTTTTCTATTTAGATTTAAAATTAAATGCAGAAACGTTTGGTTTACTTTACTTATAACAGTTAGTATTATGGAAAAATTTATTTGTGTTCAACAATTAAACCAAATTATCAGTTATTTACTGGAAAAATTGAAGTTTTACTTAAAATGTACATAAATTGTAATAGCAAAACCAATAAACTCAGACATTACTTTAAGCCTATACAAATAACATAATTTCATTTATTAATAGTAGTCATTAATTTCGTCTTTATTAACAGTATAATGAGCTATGATAATTTTCATAAATAAAATAAATTTATAAAAAATACACTTAACAATCACAAAATCTCAGTTAACAATACTTAAAACTAAGTAAGTATTTCAATCAAAGTCAATAGTCATGATGAAATAATAAAAAAGTAAAAATGATTAAAAATAAGTATTTCTTTATTAGAAAGAAATTAACAGGATCTAGGTAAGTTATAGTTTGAATACTAGATCGTGGATACCAGTGTTCTTTGGTGATTGGGTTTCAATTAACCACACTTCACAGGAGTGGTCGACCTGAGATTGTACAAGACTACACTTCATTCGCATTCATACATATCATCCTCATTCATCCTCTCAAGTAATACCTTACGGTAGTTCCGAAGGCAAACAGGAAAGTAAAGAAAGGTAAGTTATAATATAAATAATATTAATTAATATGCAGAAATTTACTCATAATTTTCAAAATTTTTCATTATTTTAATATTTCTTGATGATGCTAAAGGAGAAAAATATAATTACCAAAATTAATAGTAGTACATTATTTTATCACCCACCATATGTTACATTATACCTATTGTAGTCGGTATATATTATTCCCAATTGTAAAGCTAATGTTATTATAAAGGTTTATATTATACCTTATTATTGTAATAGGCGTGTCAAAGACTATGATTTTGAATTGTCCATTGCAAAGGCGTTTTGTTTTGAGTTGGCATGACTGACTGACATATTTCCCCCAAATTAATGCTGTTTCGTTACGATCAAAATTCAAGTTATTTTATTTACTTACTTTTACAATAAAAGTAAGTAAATAAAATAGTTACTTGTTTTATTACAATAAAATAAGTTTCACTTCCATTTAAAGCTACGCACAAAACATATACTTTCAGAAATGTTTTCCTGACAATAAAATAGTGTTAAACATCGTTTAATATTATATTGCTCGTGGAGCGATGGAGGGTATCGAGCGATTACAACAAAAACATTTTGACTGATATGAATTATGAAGCAGCGCGATTAGAATTTCGTCACTTTTAATCTCTTTAATCGTCTTCAGCATATCTAGTTACAAAATTCTGGATCCTATACGGTACAATGATGAAAAAGACGATACAAGTAGAATAAATAAAAAATTTTAAAAATGCAGATTCCAAATGCAAGATTCTGTTAAAACAGTCACAGCTTTGTACCTCCATGTTCGGCATCGTTTTTCACGGCAACATGATGTTATTCTTTGGTTGCAGACTCTGAGTAAATTAAACTAAGATTTACTTTGAAGAACAGTTTTTATCAAAATATGACAAAATTAAAATACCTGAAAAATTTTGTGTGCTGAATGAGACCCATTAAATAAATGGTTATAATAATAAATGGAAATTATCCCCGCATAAATAAATATAGCCTAATAAAGCTTTAATATAGCCTAATAAATATAATCCTTCCTAGTGGCCTGTGTTAAGAATCCTCGCTTTTTAAATCAACAACCGTTACAAAGTGAAAAAAATGATAGGGTATCTCATCAAAAGAAAATATGGAACCGAATTTTTATTGAGAATAACAATGACCGATATTAAATACTGTAACTTCAGACCGGTAAAGAATCAATCTAAACATTTATCTGTGATATTTGAAGGGATTATCTAGTATACAAAACCTTGTGGTTTCAGCAGAACGAAATGAAGCCAAGAACATACTGCTTATGAGTTATTTCTGGAAACCGAATCATATCCCAAAATATCATTTTTTAAAAATCACTCCTCTTTCATCATCTCTCCTAGTAAAAATGAAGTGGAAGTTCGTGATAAAAATGCTCTCGTTGTAAAAACAGAATGAAATAAATTCATGAAGAAATTTAAGCTTTTAAAGTGTTGCATTGAGTTACAAAGAAATCTCATTTTGTAAGTTCGTGTACTCGTACGTGGTGTTATCTAAATAAAGGATGGTAGTATGGTATCTTTGGGAATTGAATTTTATGTAAAACTCATGACGAATGACTTTATTTCTTTTGATAACATAAGTTTTGAAATAATAATAATTTCAAATCTCATTACATGTTTCTTAAACAAATGTGTTACTCTACGTCATACTGGGTATTAAGTGCTACAGACTGTTTTAAGCGAAGCCGTGATCAGAACAACCAGTTATTTCTAATAAAGCGTAATCGATCTCAGAAACAGAAAGAACTTCACAGCAGGGATACTAGAGAAAACTGAGTGAAATGGTTTCCCGTTAAATGCCGAACTGAATTAAATGTTACGTGCCATACCCACAGTGAAGTGAAGATGAATTTTATGGAAAATACGCTTAACAATCTCTCACAAAAATAAAAAAAAAACTATCTCACTTAACAATACTTAAAACTAAATAACTATTTTAATCATCGTCAGTAGTCATGATGAAATAATAAAAATGTAATATCGGTTAAAATCAATCAAATACTTGCTAAAGGAACTTCAAATAGAAGTTCATCTTAACAATGAGAACTACTTTCAAAATAAATATCACTACACTGAAAAAAAGCTATTTAGAATGATGACATCGAAAGTTTTACGCGGCTTTCAGAAGTCATAGAATCAGCGCAGACTGTAAAAATTAAAAATTGAAAAAATCTATGGAAATGGAACTTTAACCTTATCAGTGGTATTTAATCTTATCAGTGGAATATACTTTCCTTAATTAGGACCTATAGAAAACAATGATTAATTTGAAATTTTTAACCTAACTTTTCCTTCTAAAAAACAAAAATTAAAGATTTCTTTCGTTGAATAGAGAAATAAGTATGCATCATTATCACTCATTATCATTGTTGAGAAATAAGCAATCTAAAAATAACAATACATTTGCAATAACAATAGTAATGACATTTGAGATGGAAATTCGTTAAAGGTGAACCGAATAGAGAATCGATGTAATGCCAGCTATTGTTGATGCTTTGGGTCCCAAATCCCAAAGAAGCTGCTGTATGAACCGATAAAGATATTTGGCAAAAATCCAACAGCGTATGAACTGATCCAGAAAATTACCTCTGAAAATACAGGGGGAAATACTGGAATATTGCATGAGATAGTTAAAAAGGAATGGCTCGGCTTTAGCTTTTGAATTCCCTTGAAAGTAGATTTGATAGCAGTTCTAAATTAATGAAATAATAATAAAAACAGTAAGTTATTGACTAAATATAACAAAAACGAGTATAACACAACAAATAATAAATTAGAAAAAAACATTCTCAGATTTCTACTTCATTTTAACAAGAATAATGATAAAAAACAGCGCGAAAAATAAAAAAACAAAAATTATGACTGATTCCTAATCGCCATATAATTACTAAAATAGTAACCTAATTAAAATTACCTTCCATTATATGTTGTTTATTCAAAATAATAAGATAATAATATTTCTTAATTCTCAACATTTTTTAATTAAGATTTAAGATACTTCGTTTATAAATATTGAAGTAATCCATCCTTTTTTATCGCTTAAAAGTAAACTTAGTATAAGTAAAAATGCCCAATCCATTGAAATTGAAATTTCAAAAAAAAAAAATAATAATAATTCAGCAAATAGTGAATAGATAATGATAAAGTCTTCTTTATTGGAATAATATAATGGTTATAGCTTTGTCGATGAATTTCAATTTATATGACTCTCATAACAAACAAACAAAAATTAAATTATAATATTTCATTCCTGAATCATACTTCTAGTAAAGTATTACATTTCAACTCATTTATAAAAAAAAATCACGTTTAAAAAAAACCGAAATAAAAAGATGTAAATAATGTTTTCTTCTTTTTAAAACTTTTATTACTGATTAGCTCAATTTTACGCTCATGCATTATGAAAAAAGATGATTTTCGTACCTTTTACTCATTTATTTTTCCAGTTATTAAACATTTTACATTTAATAAATATTGTATATTAAAAAAATAACCATTCTTTAACTGAAAAAAAAATTTCAGAATGAGTTTGATTAATTCAGAATTATCAAACAAAAGGAATTAGTAACAAAATAATAATTATTAACAATTAATAGGACTTATCTTTAAATTCTTCTTCTTTTTCACTTATATCTAAACTCAAGCCAATTTAAAAAAGTAGCCAGTTGAAAAGTAATTACAGATAACTTTTGTTATATTTTGGTTTTTTGACGAATATTTTACAGATGGATTAAAATTTTGAAAATTATCTTAACGATAATCATTGAATAAAATAACGTCACTCTGCAATTTTTAACATTATTTAAAAGTAATTAAGTTTAAAAATTGTTAAAATTTTAAAAAAATAATTTAAGGCCGGCATTTTTTTTAAAAAATTACCGACCTCCGTGGCGCGAGTGGTAGCGTCTCGGCCTTTCATCCGGAGGTCCCGGGTTTGAATCCTGGTCAAACATGGCATTTTTCACACAAGCTATAATTCATTCATCACATCCTCTGAAGATATACCTTAACGGTGGTTCCGGAGGTTAAATAAAAAAAAAAAAGAGAGAAAAAACGGAGCCTTGTGTAATATCCTTTACATTCCAACTAACTGTTACAATTAACATTAGAAGCAATTATCGTTGAAAAATAATCTGATATAAGAGATAATGCACGAAATTTCATTATATTGTAATAATTATTCGCTGTTTAGAAATTGTATAAAAGAATTTTTTTATTAAAAAAAAGGAATTATTAATAAAAAATTATTACTTCTAATTAATATCTTGTGGTAGAAAATCACTGCCAATAAAAACTTCATTTATGTTGTCTAAAACTGCAGTTTGAAAGGTAACAAAGACATTTAAACTTTTTATGAATTGCAACGTAAAGAATGTAATTACGATATAAAGAAACGATTCCATTCTAAAAAAAAAAAGAAGTAAAATATTGCTCTTATTCTTTGCTTATAAACATAAATATTTATTGATCTTCATTTTTATTTTTTTTTGTACCACCCCAGAGACGCGTTCATCCACCTATTTTAATAAGGAAGATGAAACCAGAATCTTTTTTTGATATTATAAATATTTTATAACAGGTAAATAGTTAATTATTAATCTTGAAATTCTTCTTCGTGTATTTCTTTTTTTAGTTTTAGTTAGATATAAAAAGATAATTTCTTTAATAGCTCTGCCCTTTAAAGCAAGTAAAGGTTGACAAATAAAGAAACTGAACCTTTAAGATATAATTTACCTACCGCAGCAAGCAACATTTACCGCGGAATTTAAGTTTGTGCGTGCGTGATTGCAAGTGTCGATGCTTATTTTAGGCATGAAAACTTAAAAGTCTGTGTCAGGTGAAATATAAAGAATTAAAGAAGGTTACTATAAAAGATATAATGGTGAAGAGAGGAGAGGGTTTTGATACGGTCGTTTCCAAGAAGCAAACGACAGAGGACAGACTGAACTGGTACGGGTGGATTCCACAATACAACATATGCAATGTACAGTACCGTCTGGCTACCGGCTACTATCTATCAAACAGAGCCGCCACTCAATATAAACATCAGTATTGTCTTCTAAGAACGTAGCAATTGCATGTGCATTGTCCACCTTTTCCGGGATCTATTTCGCTGTATGACTGCAAATCTTAATTTTTTCTTTCCCGTTAATAAAATAAAGATTTTCATCGTTGAAACAACTAATAGTATGACAAACACTAGTATAACTCGTATCGTGGCAACTACGCACACTGTAATAATCCAGCAAGCCCTAGCGAACGTCCCTGGCAGTCTTTTAAAGTATTTCGACGGATTATTTTATATTTTTAATTTATAAATTTTTTTTTAATTTTATTGTCATTAATATTAAATATTGTTCACATTTATGTAATAATATTATATCTGTAATTTTGTATAGGATTTTTTATTTGAATGATAGAACAAGATTTTTATAATTATACTGACATACTATTTGTATAATATATATCTACACATACATCTAGTATATATACATATACATCTAGTATATAGTTTGTATATCTACATATACAAACTACGCGATCAGACGGCGGAGCCCATTGACTAATTTTTCTTTTCTTTAATGTATATCTTTATTATCAACCCCCCAAGAAGGCTAGGACATCAATATATGACTTAAAACCTTCCCTTTGATAACACGAATGTGTCCTGAAAATTTTAAAAACAATCGGTTGATTGGTTCTTGCGTGATGCTGTTGCAAACAAAAAAACAGACAGAGCTACAAATTTTCGCATTTGTACGCAAGATATATACAATTATATAAATGTTAGTATATTTTATACTAATGTTTTCTACATTATTCTTAAACCGGATGTGTGCGAGTTATCAAAGATATTAACATCTGCGGAATTATCATGTATTTTCACATAAACTAATCAATAAGTAATAATAGTTTAAAATCACTAATCAACGCAATCATCATAATAAACACTTTAACATCTAGATCACCATTCTGAGTAGGATGTCGTTCACTTCGTAACATCCAAAAATCTTAAGCACTTTATTATACTTAAATTATTCTTCTCTCTATTATACTTGCCATATTAGAGTGTTATTTTATCAGTATTTATTTTTTTTTAAGTTACATAAGAGCTGAGAGAAATTTCATACTTTATTTGGTAGAATGAGAGAAAGGATCTATAATTTATCTGATAAAAAGTAGATCTAATGCATAATATACATAAATTCCATTATGTATATTAGTTATCTATTTCATATGTATGTATTAGTTAGTAAAAAAACTGGCAAAGTATTGCACGACTTTTTCCACTACTAACAATACAATTAAAAGAGTAGCCAGAAAACAGATTATATATTTTTAGAGGTTTAGGGAATAAATTAAGAAAAACTTCTAAAAAATATCCCTTTATAGATTAAAATTAACAAATTTACTTTAGTGAAGTTTTCTCTAACACCCGTTCAATAAAGGCTAAATATAAAAAGGAGTTTTCAAAAAATTTCTTCTGCGCTTTAGTTTTCTTTAAAATGCTTCTGAAGAAAATAAGAAATAGATTTTTCTGCGATATCCCCACTCCCTTAGCAAATTTTGAAAAAAATTACTATGTTCAATGCTCCATATACAGAAATATTTTAGCTAAATTTAAAAAAAAATTGGTTTTGTCAATGCTGAGATATAAGCCCAAAAACAATGCGACACACATACGTACTTATGTACTTATACTAATTCATACATACATATATGTTTTTTTTGTCTAGGTGAATCATCTGGACCCTAAAACGTATATTTTTAAAATCCCGATATCCCATTTTTGATAACAATACTTTCTCCTTTAGCATAGCTATTCTAACTATATACGTCTGGAAAGTAAGTTAGAAAAAATACAACCATATTTTGTAACAATAAGAGGGCTCCTGTACAAATAAATATCCTAAAGTATACAATATTTTCTGTATCTATGATAGCAGTTATGGATGAGACTAATTTAGTTACGCCTTTATTGATCTGTAAAAAAAAAATAGTATTACGATTATAATATTAAGTTCTTCTGTACCGTTTTACCAGTTAGTGTACGAAAGGTCCTACATTTTAGCCCGTTTTTGTGTGTGAAACGTAACAATTTCATCAATCCACTTTTGAGTGACATCATAAGTGCACTGAGATCAAATTAAAAATTGCTATTCATCACAAGAAGAAGTAATTGGTCTAAAATATGTGGAATATCTGGAAAACTGCCCTAATTAGCTCACTTGGTTGTTATCAGTCTATTGGTAAATTTCAATTGTACATCATTCAGTTTTATATACAAATATAAATGAGAAAGAATGTGGATCTGTCTGTCTGACTATTAGTTTACTACAGCAACCCTCGAGGACTAAGAGACCGATGCTTAGAAATTTTCAGTATACATCTGTGTTATCCCAGGGAAGGTTTGTAAGCCATAGATCGAGCCTATTTCCCTTGGGACTTTCAAAGGACTCCCCCCTTGGGAGTTATAAAGGACCTATTCCTCTTGGGAATATCTTACAAAGATATTCATAAAAGAAACGAAAATTTACTTCATTATATTTCTGTCGTCATGGCAGCAGAAACATAATGAAGTAAAGTGATTAATTACTTTTTCTTTAATGAAATATCGGTAAAATTAATATTCTCACAATCATGAATATAACGAACGCGTCGGGGGCCAAGGGGGCGGATTCCTCTCGTTAGACGGATCGAAAAGTATAAATATATAAATTTTTTATTATTTTCATTTCATAAGTGATATCGACAAATAATTTATCGAGGTCACTGAGCCCTATTTAACTATCGAGCACTATTTAACAGTCGAGCCCTATTTAACTGTCGTAAGAAATAAAAAAAATATTTCATTTGCCTTTTTCCACAGTCAATAAATTTTAGTTAACAAATTTTTTTTGGCATATATTCTTACTTTCTATCAAGAAAAAATTTAAAGGGAAATGGATGTTAGAGGAGTTTTTAAAATGAAATGTATTTTACGTAACCTTTAGTTGAATAAGTTTCTCCCAACTGTAACGACGCTAAGCAACAAATTCTGAACAACTTTTTCCTCCCAAAAGTTTGAAAAACTTTACATCCGTGGTTATGAATGACTTTGTCACCCTTCCTTTAGTAGTTGCTAAAAATAATTGTACGGCAGAAAACACTCTTCCAGGTTAATTGTCTAAAAAAAAAATATTCGTTTCTAGCTAAAAGAAAAGAAACTTATCAATCGATTAAATTTGTATTTTGTATTTATTTTTTATTATCACATTAAAAATTAATCAAATATCATGCAACAGTTTCACAAAAAAAAAAATTGTTTACTTAATTTTAAAAATAATTAACTTTACTTGTTCTTCAAAATTTTGTAGATTTGCCTAAAGTGAAAATAACTGTTGTAACCCAAATGAGATTGCTAGAACATAATAAAATTAATGGAATAATTTATACCAGCAGGGAGAGAATTTGGCTTATTAAAGAGAGTAGAGAGCACCAGCTGCACGAAGAGGTCTGACTTTCATTATGGATACCAACATTTTATGATTACTTTATCTCAAAGAAGGGAAGGAAACAAAAAAAAACTACTTTAAATATAGCTGAAATATGTGTATGTTCTACACTAAATTCTATTTTGAAAATAACAATCATTTTTTTTTTCTGTTATTAAAGATATATTTATTCAAAACCGAATAACTTAAAATTTTGAGATACGTAATCAATTCGTTAATTCTTTTAAATTTATTATTTACTTAGTAAAAAATTTGCCAATTGACCTACCGATTATTTTATCGTAGACATTTTTAAAACCTTTTTACAGTTAAATTGAATTAGATTGCTCAACAAAAATATTCTTATAATGAGGTGGTCTTTCCAAGGTTAAAAGTTGTTTTAACAAAATACAACATTAATTTTCGGTAGTTTCTTAACATAATTTATATAGGGTAAGTATAAGAAACAAATTAGTAAGAAACAATTTATCAGTCCGATTGAAGACAGACATATATTTTGAACATCGAAAATATTTTCGTGAAACTTTTTTCTGGAAAAAAAGAATTCTAAAATGCCAGTTTTTTTTTCTCTTTAATACTGCAGATATATTATGAGAGAAACTTTCCAACACTTATAAATAATTGAATCTATTAGGTTATATAGTACGATAACATAGCTTAAATAAAAAAATAAAAAAAACACACGTGAATTTTTATTTAAGGATTAAAGAAATACCAAAATTAAGCAAATTATAAAGGATTATAATTTTACTTATAAGACATTTCATTAGCTATATGATGGTCAAAAAATCGATTAGTATGGAATGCCATTTAAAATAAATTAATTATGTACTATTAACACAGAATTATCACATCAAATAACTTGTTTATACTTTACAAAAGTGGTAATGAATAATATTCGTAATAATAATAAATTTATTTCTAGAATAAAAAAAAACGAAGCATTCTTTTAAACTGTTCGCAAACAGTTTGACAGAAGAAATAAATTAAAAAAAAAATAAAAACAAATAACTGTAAAATTAACAACATAAAATTGAATATAATATAAACTTAATATATATTTAATTAATAATTAAAAAAATATTCTAAAATTCTGATTTTAAATTATTATCTAACAATAATTTATAATAAATAACATTTTTGGAGAGATTAATATCTTATTAAATGTACTAAAAGTAATTGCTACAATATACTGATACAAAAAATTCAGGAATTTTAAATAATAATTATGAGTAAAATTAAAATTCCATTTACTGAGTTTTTTTCCACGTTTAGTATTTTTGCAGGGATCTCTGATTAATTAAAACGTTTTATATTCGAAATTAAATTAAAATGTTACTTAAAATATTAAAAATACAGAGAGGTACATTTACCATCTACCTCACTTCATGAAATAAAACGAAGTAATAAAATCAGTGGCATGGAATAAAAACATTATATTTAGTACCATAATCTGAATATATATTTTTAAGTATAACTTGAATAATTTAAATTAATTTTTCTAAACCAATCATGATTTTCAAATTTTATTTCTACATTAATTATGTCTTTCTTACTGGTTTAATTGCTTGCATTTTCTCAAGAGGAAAATATTTTAATTCGTGGTCATTTGCGTTTGTTATTAATATTTGCATTTCTTTTTTTAATACTAAAATTATTCATTTTATATCGGCGTCAGAGACCGTAAAGATACTCTTTTTACAATTCTGATACTTTAAATAATAATTTCTCATAAAATATTTTGATGAAGCAGAAATATCTAATGTAAATAGTGATAAAATAATATTAAAATAATCTCATTTTATTTAACCCAATAAATAAAAAATAATAAAAATTTACTTTTTTTTTTTTTTTGTTTTAGCCTCTGGAACCACCGTAAGGTATTACTTCAGAGGATGAATAAGAAAGATATGTA
>JAAAKQ030507550.1:0-19963 GCA_010016005.3 Zanna intricata | reverse complement strand
TGGCCGATGACATGCCGAGAGGCGATTCCAGCCGCCCCTGGAAAGACGGCGAGGGAGGTTTAGTCGGTAGGGGGTGGAAGTAACACTGTTTCATGGTCGCTAAGGTTCCATGTCCAGTGCCCACTTAGTTTTGCTAGGTCAAGGCGGCTAGCGTCCTGGCTTCGAGCCCGACACACCCCTGCAAAGACCCTGCAGGAAGTGCTAACGTGCATTCCTTCATTGCCGTTAAAAAGAAAAAAATGTTATAATTTATTTACTTTATTTAGTAAGAGCATTTACAGAAGTCCAGTAGCCCATCTCTTAAACTACTTTTGATATAAATTATAGTATGTTATGTTGTTGTGCGAGATTAAATACTGAATCTTATTAATGTGTAAAGTATATCAGTTGCAAGTTTTGTTATTTCACTGGAGAACATTCCTATAAATGGTTTGTTATGAATTATAAGGCTTTATCAATATGTTGCGGAGTATTTTTGCACCATGCATATGCAGATAAATATGTGTTTGTGTGTGTGTGTGTTGAAAGCTGTAAAACGCAACCCCCCGTTTATTTCTAACGGCACTTGCACACGTGAGATAACATAGCCATTACTGCTTATTGCGAGCTCGGCAGTGTGTTACACGTTTGAGTAATCAGTTCATAAAGCGAAGCTCGGTTATCGTTAGATGAAGAGTCTAACTGTATAACACAGAAGAGAAAAGGGAAATACCAAGAAATAAAAAAGAGAATTCATCAGTATTTATTTATAACACAGAAACCCATCATTTGCGGTGAAAATTTAATATTTTAATATATTAACGTTCTTCAAAACATATATTCCTGAAATTATTTTTGAAAAATATTGTAGTATTAACATTTGACTTTACAATAAATAACATTTTTCAATAACACTAAGTAAGTGCTAAGATGTTTTTAGTAAATAATAGAGTCTATGAAGTAAACGAGTACGTGTGTGTGTGTATGTATATATATACATATATATATTAATTGCTAATATAGTGTGTGAACGCATTGTTTATTTTTCAGTAAACATGACAAGCTTTTGTCATTACGAGAACACAGAATAGAAATTAAATTTACTTTGATCTTAAATTCTGTAATTTTACTACTCTGTTATTTTATTATTCAGTGAAAGGAAAAAGTTAACTTTTATTGAAAATTTAATTTAAAAGTAATTAAGTAAAATATTCAGTTTTAATATTCAGTTTTTATTTGGTTTTAACCACTGTTATAGGTAAGTTTCATACGTATTTAAAAAAGTTGCCGCTCAAGAGAGTTACGTTTTTATATTTTAAAATACAAATTGCAATTTCGTAATATAAAATAAAACCCTTATTTCCGCCGCAAAAACAAACACAAAAAAAAAAATAAATTGCTCTTGTTTGTACTCTACTTTCCACTACGTGAACATTAAACGTCTCTTAATCCCACTTACCTAACGACTTTTTTCCTTCCATTTATAAAATTTATAACATCAATGAACTTTTCCGGAATAAGTGAATATTTATTTAAAAATTGGATAAAAAAAATAAATACTTTATTTAAAAAAAGAAAAACAGTTTTGCACAAAATTGTAGATATTATTTGACGTGTTAGGTGGAATTCACAAATCGTCTACCATTTGAATAGTAACTTATGACATAGTGCAGTTCTTGGGTTTTAATTTGTGAAATATGAAGACCCTACTTAAGAATCTAATTACAGCATGTTCAAGAATTAAACATGTAAACAATTATATTTACAAACAAAATATAGTTATGAATACAGGTATAGGAATGAAATATGGTCAATCTTCTCTATTTTTTTGTTTTTAATTATATTTCTATTAAGAATAATTAACTGCCATTTGAAAACTGTCATTAGCTTCTTTTTCGATTTTAAAATTAATATATATATGTATATATATATATATATATATATATATATATATATTTTTAACCTCCGGAACCACCGTTAAGGTATATCATCAGAGGATGAGATGAATAAATTGTAGCGTGTGTGAAAAATGCCATGCCTGACAGGGATTCGAACTCGGGACCTCCGGATGAAAGGCTGAGACGCTACCACTCAGCTACGGAGACCAGCTAATATTTCAATTAATAACTTGTTTTAATATCTACCGCTTGTTTAACTTCGATGTTGCGTTTAAATTTCTATATTTTAAAGAATATGAAGAGATTAGATATCGTTTAAATACAACAGCAGTAATTTACTACTGTCTGTTGTGATAGTGCTAATCTAATGAGAATATTTAATAAATTGATTAATGTATTAATAATATCTTATATTTTTTTTTAATTTCAGAGGAAAGAGTTACAAAAAGCATATTTTATAGCGGAAATAAATAAACCAAAGTATTTTATTTATGTCAAAATAAATACCATTTTATCATTACTTACTACATTTTTTGCTTATGACAAACCAACAGGAATGTTTAATGGTAACCCCGGTGCTTAATGATAACGCTTCTCAAAACACAAATTAAGAACGGAAAATTAAAAAAAGAACTATAAAGAGATAACTTTATCAATGTACGCCAAAGTTAATTTTATCATCAACATCGGAGAAAAGAAACGACAACACATTTAGGAGTCGTAAAATTTCCCTCAAAAGAGGAAACAACAACGTTTTTCTACTGTGTCAAATATTCGGGTGAAATACATCATGATGAAAAGACCACAACCAAGTCTGGCGTGGTGATTCACCATTATTACGCACACCTGTACTCTTACAAAACAAGTATAGATGTTTGTGGAACAGCTCTTCATCAATTTCTGTGGAGTCGTACAGACTTCATTGCCTAGAAAAGTGTTCTCGGGTCCAGGCTAATTTCCGCCCAATTTCTTTTAATTCCATCTTTGTAAAGCATTTACACATTATCTTGGCTAACAGGATGTTTGCATTTAAATGTGTTGATGAACACCATCGTATGAATGCGGAAAATACTTCTCTACACATTTTAGTCTCCGTCATTCACGAGACATAAATTTGAATGAAATATAGAACAAATGGGTGATAATTTGCCGTTGTTACTCATTGGCTAGTTATGGATATTGTTGAAAGATCCATGTCGCAAGAATCAGGCTTCGATATATTCGGGCACTATATTAATTCTTTGGTCTTAAAGGATGATAGTCTATTATTTTCCACCGTTATTATTATTATTTTTGACAAAGACATGCAATTGGCAAACGACAGTGAAGAATTATCTGCTGAAGTATGGCTTGTCCTTTACATTATACAACATTTTAATGGATTATACTGTCCATCCGTACTACTGAGAAACACTGAGAGTTTACGGTCACCAACCCTTGTTATCTTTGTTGATGGTTCTTGATTGACATTGGATTCGTCGAACTAGAATTTAGTACTTAGAGGTAGAATTTCGATCTTCTAGCCTTGCTTGAACGTTTCTGTTAGAGAAACTTAACTGAGGTAACTTAGAGAACATCCGCAAGGCCCAGCCTTTATTTAATCTCAGCAGCATCTCTTGTGCTGCGTTATTTTCATCTGCCTAGACTGTTTCACTCTGTTTCATCTGCCTCCCTCGTCTTAAGCACAGCTTCTTGCCGACAGCTCCATTCTCTGTCAACAGAAAAGCCCGGAATTCTGTTAGAACCTGGCTTCTTGCTCGTGATATTGCAATTAGGTTTGTCCATACGCCGACCCGTGACGGTGGCCTTGGTCTTCCCAGTCTATAATTATCTCTTCCCTTGTGGATGAACAACGTCTCCTACGGCTTAACTGCTGTTATTCTGTCAGAGCAGGGTCAGATTTTCCGTTAAATGCGTTACACCATCATTCCGGCTGTCACGCCGGAATTGGGTGGTGACTGCAGGCGCATTGGTAGCGTTCATACTGGCCGGCTAAACTCCACTCCAGGTGGTGGTACGTCAGGTTTCTTCTACCACTAATTAGCTTCGCTGTTTGTCTTTGGTGACTTCGTGTAAAACGTTTATTCAATTTATCGCACATTTATCAATGTTTTTCTCACCCGAATAATCATATAGAGATTCCGACGATCTTCTGTTAACATACAGTGCAAGACATTGTTCTGCTACTGAAATAGTTTGATGCTTCTTTCGCATCTGATTACCTTCATATTCGATACCTCTTTTAGAGGGTAACGTTCTTCTGGTCTTCCGGGTGATATGACTCAATCGAGCGTTTTTTTTTTACTTAGAGTAAGCTGAGGTCAATATAACGGAGATCAAAAAAGTACGACGTATAAGGTTTTAAGGTACTGTCAGACATTTCTAGCTTATTGGAGCAAAAGTCCCAATATATGAAAAATTTTGCTAAAGACATTTGCAACTCTTAACGTTTTACTTTTAACTCTCGGGATGCAATTCTTTGAATCCCGAAGGAATTTATTTTCGGGAACATTAAGGAAGATTTCGTCGCCTCAGACATACACATGATGTGTTCACTATAGAAGTGGAGTGCGCACCTCCAATCAGAAACATATAACTTCGACGTGACCGATTGTTTGTCAGTTTTGTTTGCTATAGAGATATCGAACATGTCGCACCTCCACACGAGTTTTAAGTACTTCAACTCTCTTCTTACTCTTTGCTGCATCTGCCGAAAAGATACAATCAAGATAGTTGACTGTCCACCTTTTGTGAGAGCCAGCTTATTTAAACTGCATGAGAGCTGAAAATTCGGATGAGGGTCTCATCCAAAGATTACACACCTACCAACGTCTACTACCCGGTCCGTCGGACAACCTACGAAAGGGAGCACTTTCTATCTCCTATGAGTAGGATACGTATAGGTCAGATTAACGTAGCCTGTCCCAGAATGTTACTGGACAATTGCGTGGATGTTGCAAGTAAAAATAATTTATATGTAGTGATCCTTCAATAGCCACATAGTACTCGAAATCAGGTCTCTGGGCTTTACTATATTTTTGCTTGTCGGGGAAAGGAACATATAAGAGTTGCCATATATGTTTCAAATTCTAGTGTAGACGATTAAGTGATCTCGCAGTACTCTAGGTGTGTAGAACTGCGAATCGTAGGTGAAATTTCATTCATACTTTTTTAATGTATAATATCAGTATCGAGATTCTTCTCATGATAGGTACATGAAAATAATTCGAAAGATGGCATATAATTATAGAAATTTTCTGCTAATAATAGAAGGTCACATTAATTCGCAGTCTCTACTTTGCTATGAGGTTAGAGGCAACATAAGAGCGGAAAGTATTTATTGAGTTGAATTTCAGCCAATATATTCGTAATATTATGGAATAGAAATCTTATTCTGCCACGATTAGTAACTGAAATTTGCATTCGGAGCAGTTCAATTATCACCAATTGATAACGTTTGAATGGTCCCTAGAACCTGATGAAGCCCACCTTCCACAGAAGGTCAGGTAGGGTTACACGGAACTTAGTTGAATTTGATGAAATTCTTCGTAACCTAGAGTGGGAAACTCTGGTCTCAAACTCAGTGTTCCTGATGTAATAAAAATTGTTAGAAGTGGGCTGTAGTCTCTGTGGCACGACCTTAAGTCTTATCTCTGTTAGTTTGTGAACTGGATAGATTTAGATGTATGAAAATTAGAAGCGATTCGAAAGATATACAGACCTCGTAAGGGGAGCAGTACTTCTTGACGTTTACCGAGCGTGTAGGCTCAATTTTGATAAAACGATGTTTACAAAGAAACTTCCTGATTGACACACGTTTATTATGGACAATAGGGGAGATCCTTAGCGTGTAACGTATAGGATTATCATGAAAAATAGGGCAAATGCGAAAATCTACACCACGCTTCAGGCATGCGGTTCCACTTCTGATTCTATTAACACAGCACCATACGACCTGATCACTTTGCTACATGGTACTGACTACCATCGTTATGTTAGAAATTGTGCTCAGAACTTGCAACATTAGGATCTTTGTTCTAAGAACAAGGTTCACACAGGAATATCCTTCCTTCCTAATATAAAGCCGCCAGTAGCTAAGGTATTACGTTATTTAATTGGTAAACGTGGATGAGGTCGGCTGTAAGAAGCCCTGATAAAACTGTTTAATTCTTATTTTGCGCAGTGCATTTTTTCTTCGGAGTGGACAAATTTGAGTGCAAATTACAAATTTCAGTAATTAACACTGATTTTAAAGTCGCTAGTCCTTTGACAGGACGGTTGTAAAGACTTATAGCAGATCACGCTATTTCTTCTATTGGGGGAAATTCTGAAGAAATTACTATTCTCAACGAATTATTTTAATTGAGGGATGCGGTAACAACCGGCAATATGATTTTGAAGAAGAATAAGCCACTACAGAAGAACGAATCATAAAATGATTGTAGGTATTAACCTTGATATAACAGGAGCATTTGACAATGCTTGGTTGCCTTATATTCTTAAGTGCTTATTGGACCGCACAATATTTATAAAATATTATCCTCACAATATTTATAAAATGATAACTATTTCGAGGATAGGGAAGCCAGACTAACTGTAGGAGGTAAAAGGCTGTCGCAAGAGCTTTCTAAGGGCTGTCCTTAAGTGTCTGCCCTCCGACTGATCTTTTCATCTAAACATTAATAAGTTTTAAGAATAAGAATCTAATCATTAATAAGTTTTTAAGTACTGACTTTGGTAAATACTTAACTACTGATGTACACATTTATTGCCTTAGCAGATAATATTATGTTAATAGCTGAAGGCGATGTTAGAGCCAATACAGAGCTTCAACATCCTAAATGAATGTGTATTCTTAATTGGAAGAATTCGGCCAAAATTCACTTTGCACTTAATTTGAACAACTTAATAGCCTTAAATAAAGTATTCTTCTGGTAAAATGAATGATTGAAATGGCTGGAACTTTTATGGATATAAAATTAAATATCTTGGAATTGGATAAAGAAGAGCGAGACTTTTCGACCAATGTCACTTGCCTTTACGATAGCGCCCTCTGTTCATTGATTAACATAAAAAATGTTTGTAATCAAAAGTGGGCCTTAGATGTATGTACGTATGTACGTATGTATGTATGTACAAAGTTCTTTATTTTGTGGTTGTTTGAATCGATTTCAATTCAAAAACCGAGCTGCGTACGTAATTACGTAACTGGGGTGAAGTCGTTAAGAAATTAAATTTAAAGAGAGATTATTTTGTACCCAGCGTATCGGCTAATAACAGAATACAAGTTACATAAGTATCAGAGCACACATGAATATGATAGAATCCCTCCAGAATGTGAAGCGACTTGATCTCGCTTCACATTCTGGAGGGATGCTCTGTACGGTATACAGTTTAGCAATAATACACTAGTTGAACAGGGTGGAGCGAATACGCAAGTTCCTTGACTAATCACGCACGCACAATCAACAGAATATCTATGCTTGGAATTACACAACGCATCGGGACTGAATATTAAGTGATTTGTAATAGTTTTCTTCAATAAAGTTAACTCAAAATGGAGTTCAAACACATTAAGGAATCAAATCCCAAACTATAAAATGCGTTTGAGTATCCATAACATTCCCGTACTAGATATATCTGACATAAATATCAATCATCCCGTTCCTGTAACTAATTTCAAATAAAAAATGTTGCGTATGCACTTTATTAATGATACGTATAGTGATGATCCGATATAGACTTGCCACAGAGCTGATCTCAGTCAAAATAAAAAACATCGCCAACAAACAAAAAATAAATTTATTATGGAGATAACCCACAATAGTAAATACAGTTTCACTGACGAAGGAATAAATGAATAAGCATAGGGTGTATTCGTTCCTACAAACAAACTTACGTCTCTCAATATACACTACAAATTAAAAAATGGTATACCCTTATTCTTGAATTTTCATAGATAAACGATTAATCTATGCCATATGTCACACAAATATAATATAAAAATCTCGAACGAAGTAATACTGAAATCATAATGCTGGTTTTAAAATAACTTAGGAGTAATGTTATTCGTAAACTAGAAATGCAAAC
This sequence comes from Zanna intricata, assembly GCA_010016005.3. NCBI lineage: Eukaryota > Metazoa > Arthropoda > Insecta > Hemiptera > Fulgoridae > Zanna > Zanna intricata. The sequence continues at coordinate 11,996 of JAAAKQ030507550.1, read as the reverse complement.
GAAAATTTTTATTTGTATTTACTGAGATGTTAGAAATTGTTGAACCCAGTAATTTTTTCTCAGTCTTCTGAAACACATACTCAATTTTGAAGTAACGCATAAATTGTGAAATGGTGTATCTCCATATATCGATCACATAACAATTTTTGGAGAATAGTGTGTGTGTGGTTTTTGAGAATTTGTGACGTGGGGCATACATACTATGCATTAATACTGTCATTTCCAGAAATAAGTGTCATAAGAGCGTTTTATCTCAATTTCAACTCTCTTAAGAGTAAATGGAAGTCCAGTAAGATTCTTGAACAGAAAAAAACATCATAAATTACTACAGCCTTAGGGTCCAATATTTAATGACTTGAATCTCTGACATTCTGGATTTTAGTCCGAAACTTTGGACTCGAACTTTCAACATAATCTGGAGTCAAGATAATCTTGTTCATTTGAACAGAAATACAATTTTTGAGAATTTACCCCCATATGGACCTTAATATTCTTTAACTTAATTTGTGAACGTTCGTTGGTAAATATTTCGTGAACTTCACAAGCCAAACAGAATTTTTTTGTCATTAAAAATAATTTATGTGTTTATTTTTAATTTTATAATAGTACCTTAGAAACATAGTCCTGATTGTTTTAGCTTCACAGATGTCTGAGAAAAAGTACAATATACCAAGTTTCATTTAAAATTGTTCATTATAATGAAAAAATATAAATGAAACAAAATTGAAATTATGATTTCTTCCTTTAAATCAGCTAGTAATGGAATTTCCTTAGTAGTTATTATTATTAAAAATTTCGAATTAAATTTGATATTTTTTAAACTCAAATATACGGTCGATAACTGAAGTTCAGTATTCTTGTTATATTCTTCATAAGAAAATTCAAACATTTATAAAACTGAAACTTACATCATGTTGGAAGTGACACAGCTATTACCAATCTTGAGTAACTATAAAAATACTTGTGTTAATACTTCTTACATGAGCAATTAGAAAGTCAGTGACTGAATAAAATATGAGCTGTTTCACTGTTTTCAAATTTAGTAAATGCGCTCTAATATAACTGCTCTTACATTTTCATATATTAGTATTTATTACGTTAAAAGTTTGTAACATTTTACGCTTTGAACGGATTTAAAACCAAATTATAACTGAAATAAAATATGGTTATTGTTAAATATATCTAAATTCCTTCATTACAACTGAATTCTGATGTTGATGATCAATGGAAGGTGTAATCTTAAGGCTGTCAATTTACTTAGGATAAGATATGAAAATTCAACAAAACGTTTTAATAATAATCTATATATATGTCATGCTCCCTCTATGACTCATGATACCTACTCTACAGAATAGCTGGATCGAAAATGCAACCATACCGGAGGGATATCCTCCACATATACTGTTACCAGTTAAGAGCCAGACTACTGAAAGACGATTCCTGAAAGGAGGAAGCAACTCTTTCAGTAGTTGTTAAGGACTTAGATTAGGAGGACTTAAACAGCCATATCAACATCCTTCAGTCTTCTGAGTACTGCGCAGCTGAAGCCAATGGAAAATTACGACTTTTTTTTTTTTTTTAGCAAAAAAATGAAGTTCTTTGTATTTTTATGTAACAGACGAAGGAGCCTTCCCTGATAAAATATTCCACAGGTAAATATTCCGGTCCACCGTTCTGATCTCTGGGTGAGGACTATTAAGGAAGGGGTCATCAAAAATTAAAAAAAGAGGGAAAGGTTAAATGTAGATGCAGTGGGAATTAGCGAGGTTTGGTTTTAAGAGGAAAACGACTTTTGGTCAGGTAATTTTAAAATAATTAACTCAGCATCAAATTAACTCAGGAATAGGTTTCGTAATGAAGGTAGGGAAGAGAGTAAAGTATTTTTTCAAAAAAAACTTAGCGATAGAATCATTGTAATAGGGATAAAATCAAAACCTATGCTAAAACGATTGTTAACGTCAACATGCCTACAAGTGCCCCAGATGATGATGATAAGGTAGAGTGTGCGTTAGATAGATTATTCAAACGGGTATGTAATATTTACGTAAAAGAGAAAGTTCCATCAGACTTCAAAAAGAGTGTTATTGTCATGATACCAAAGAAAGGAGCAAATAAATGTGAAGAAGAAGGAAAATTTGCTTAACTATCTGTGCATCAAAAACCTGAACTAGAATTCTGTATAGAAGAATTGGGAGTAGAGTGGAAGCATTGTTAAGAGAAGACCAGTTTGGTTTCAAGAAAACTATAGGGACAAGGGAAGCAATTTTAACACTCACATTAATAGTAAAAAGGTGATTGAAAAAACAAAGCAACATACATAGCATTTAGAAAAGGCATTTGATAACGTAGACTGAAATAAAATGTTCAGCATTTTAAAATATTTCGGATTCAAATATGGAGAGAGTACAATTGCTAATATTAACAGAGCCCAAACTACAGCAGTAATAATCGAAGAACATAAGAAAGAAGCCATAATAAAAAAGGGAGTCCGACAAGTATGTTCCCTATCCCCGTTACTTTTTATTTTTTACATAGAACTAGCAGTTAATGATGTTAAACAACAACTTAGATCTGAAGTAACAGTACAAAGTGAAAACATAAAGAAGCTACGATTTTCTGATTATATATTAATTCTAGTAGAGAGTAAAAAAAATTTAGAAGGTACAATGAATGGCATGGATAAAGTCCTACGCAAAAATTACCCCATGAAAATAATCAAGAAAAAAACGAAAGTAATGAAATGTAGAAGAAATAATATAGTTGGACCACTGAATATAAAAATAAGAAGAGAAAAGATTATGGAGATAGAAGAATTCTGTTATTTGGGAATTACAATTACTAAAGAACAACGAAGTAGAAGCGATATAAAATACCGAGTAACACAAGCGAAACGAGCTTTCAGTCAGAAATATTATTTGCTTACATCAAAAATTAATTTAAACGTCAGATAAACGGGAAAATTGTGCAAACAAGCAATGTTTGGAATGTGTAAATCAGATTGATAGGGATGTAGGATAAAGGGAGTAAACCGAAATGAAACGACTGGCACTAATTAGGGAATATTAGAGAGCTGCATCAAACCAGTCAAATAACTGAAGATAAAAAAAAGTCATAAAATAACTGCAACCTCTAGTTTGGCTCAACCTTTTTGCGAGCCATTTAAATTAATTAAAAATGTATAACTAGGAACAATATAAAATAATGATAAATGTACATAGTAAATTAATGTAATATGAAAATTATACTGCTGGGAACACCATCGCGTTAATAAGAACTGTAATTTTAAACGGTAGCTATAAACACTGTACAGACTACGTGACAGGAAGAGATAAAGCATGAACACTTAATGAGTACATTGACAGATGGAGCCGGCTCTGAGCTATTGTACAAAGTTTATTCTTCATCTACTGCATCCACTATATACTATTTTTGTCCTCGCCATTTATTTGATAGCCTCATTTGAAACAAAACATTAACCTGAAACGATAAGTGAAAGACAATAAACTGTCATTCCTACGAAAGAGTGCACCTACATTTCAACTCTTTGTTTCATATAAAAATTCAATTTAAATTCTTCATTACTCGTAATGAAAATTAATTATTAGTAACATCACCAGAAAACTTGGGGACTACAAAAACGTATTTTATATAGTAAGAAAAGCAGTCGTTTGATTGAAACTTTGCAAGGAGTAATCTTTTTTTAAGAGTATCTAATTATTTACTTTTCAATCATATTATTTCCAGTAATCCGTTTGCTTACTTATCATAATTAATAATCAGTCATCACAGCAGTGTCATATAAAAGAGCAATGATCGTTTATTATATTATTTTAATTTATGGATTATTAAAATAGATGTCCACAGATTTCAACAAATAATTAAACTTTATTACATTTTTCCATTTTTCAGTTTCTTTCTCAGTGCCTGTTTGTTGTCAATTATAATAAACATTTTTTTTTCTATTAGTCTGAAAGGGTTTCCTTCAATCTCTATGTTTAATTGGAAATGTTTTAACCAAAATATAATTAAAAAATTAACTAAAAAGTAAAGTCTGAAGTCTAATAGAATTTGTATGAATCCAATCCCTTCAGGAGACCAACGCAGCGATCTAAACCATTACTGTTATGTAGAACTCAGCAAAGGTATAATGGTTCTGCATTTAATATTGTTAGCCAGGAAGTGTTTTTTATCATATAGCTGTTATGTTTGTTTTTAATCATATAGCTTTTATGTTTAAGTTTGATCTTGATGGTAGAAAGAAAGCTGTTTTATACGGTTTTGTTTATAGCAACAAGACTGTTTGCTATAATCATTCTTCTTTACACAACCATGATTTTGCCCAAATTCGGAAATAAATGGATTTCATTTGCAAATGGATTTATTTGCTTGTAAATGCATTTATAAGCAGGATAAATAGTTCACTTATCCTGCTTACAAACAAAACACTTAATTTGTTCGGTAGGTAGAAGAATAGTTCGGCGTAGGTAATATCAATAACGCAGAAAATTAATCCCCTTAAGTTATAGAATATTAGTTTCTAACGTTAGTAAATTCTTTTACAGAGAAGAAAGAGAATCCACCTACCCCGTAGCTGTTTTACTTTTACTCCTCACAAACGTCCCCGGCCATTTAGTAGCGTCTACTTCTGACTTCAATCTAGCTCTCACGCTAAATATTTGTTCTATATTTATGTAAAAAGCGAAAGAATTTATACTAAAAACTTGATTTCTTTTACCCTTTTTTCATAAAAAAAAATCGAGAAACACTAATATTAAGACATCATCATTCATTGTTATTTATATCAACATATATAAGTACAAACATTTTAAAATGTAAAATTCATTGCAGTTCTGAACTTAAAAATAAGAATGAATTATTGTACTATTGTATGATTTTTCGTCACCAGGTTATATTATATGGTTATTAATTTGAAAGTTCGAAAAAATATCAGTTATTAAACAATTAGAAACTAACTAATAGATCGATGGTCATAACATCTAAAAAAATCGAAAACAGTAACAAAAGTTATAAAAATTGAGGCAATTTCAACGTCGCTACAGTAATTTTATTTCTTCATCCATAATATTGAAAAAAAAAAAATTAATTAAAACAAATGAAGAAAGATATAGAACCGAAGATTATGTTAAAAAGATTTGATTCCATTAAAAATAATTGCACTTTTAATTTTTAGAAGATTTAAATTTAAACAATTTATGTCCCGCAAATAATATTATAGCGATTAGTATGTTTGGCCAATGACTTGAACAGGTTTAATACTATTTTCGATTTTTTTGAAGAAGAATGATATATCTGTGTTCACCCAAATATATTTTTCTTACAATTGAGAAACATTTGATACATCACTGTAGCACATAATCTTTAGTATTATATATATATATATATATATCTAAAAAATATTAGGAAGAATTTAAAAATATTTACAATAAAACGACAAAGATTTGAAATAAATAGAGGATTATCAGGCAAGATGATTACTAGATTCATGATGACGTTGACAAAGGACATACTCATTGTGCTGACAGCTGCCAAAACAGAGCTCCGCTTACTTGAATTGAATTTCTCATTACGCTATATAGGATTAGCTACATTAAAGCTCCTTCTCAATTCGGGCGTTTGTTGCTTTTTATTCTGTGTAAAACAAAAATTGAAAACTACCACATCTTAATTAAATTTAGGTAGTAAAGAAATTATTTTTTAGTAAACATAACATATATTTAAAAATAAATGAAAATTATATTTATATTTCATGAAAATGATATGAAATTATCTTGTTAATGAGCAACAAAGTTGTTGTTTTTAGATTAGCTACAATTTAAATAATATAACTCTTTATATGCAAAAATTTACAAGTTCTTGTTTATTTTCCATAAATTTATTATTCAGTAAATGTATTGTACTTGTTTTAATGCCAGATCTAAGCCGACATTTTAAGGTAGAACTTGTTATTTAAGCGGCAGTTTTGTTGTAGAACTAGAAAAAAACAGTCGCTATTATGCGTTCATTTTATTTTAATAATTGTTGTTCTCATTTTTTTTTAATGTTATTTTTAGTGTATCCCAGATAATTTCTTACGTTATTTTAATACCTACCTATACTAGAGATGGACTCTACTCTGATAACACAGTTCAAGAAGAAACTAATAATTTTATGTAGTAAATAATTTTGGAGAATTATCACTTTTGCAGTGCCAGATTAATGCTTTTTATTCATTAATTTTTTTTTGCCAGCAAGCGTCGTAATTTGGAAAACTAAATGTAAAATCGTATTTTACGATATACTCTCGTTTACGCAGGAGATTTTCCCTGAATACTGAAAATATTGGTCTCGTTTTGTTATCCCTACTAGATATATACATATATACCTAGGGATATATATTTTTAGGATTACATAATGGGTCATGTTTCACAATTTTCTGTTCAAGAATGGGTGATTCGGAATGAAGTGATTTTTTTTCTCCCTATTATCCCATTCACACATAAAGCAACAACTTTGTGTAACCAAATCCACAGATCAAGAATAATTGAAATTATCTTGAAATCACCACAAATATTCCATTCATACAATGCGTATTGAAGCTTTTCCAATATAAATTTAAATTTTTCATCTATACCGTGAAAAAAATTTCACGGTAGCAGAATGAACCATAGGTACTGACGGTAATTTATTGTCATTATGCAGAAGCACAGCTTTTAAACTAACTTTAGCGGAATCATTGAACAAGCGCCATTCTGTTAGGTTATGTTCATTAAAAAGCGTCTCCATAAGAGAAGAAATATCATTACAAAATACTAAGCCATTTTCTTCAGAAAAATAGTCTTTCAATTTAGAATGACAATTACGATAAGTACAAATCTTTGTATTCTTTTGAAGAAGATTCCATCCTTTTAGTCGGAAAGCAAGCATTTCTTGAGTTAGTAAATGAGGCTCAGATGAAATGTTTTATTAAAAAGTTGCATCATTATAATCTGGTTCTTTTTCTTCCCTACTTTTATCTTACTCTGAGCTCTCTTCATCTAATATCGCATGTTGGAAGTTTTGGTGTGGGCAATTCTTCGCAGTGTGGAACTGGTCGCATTGCAGATTGCAAGTTATGGTAGATTGCTGAATGGTTTAATTTTGACGTAATCCCTTTAATGTTTGTTAAGCAGAAATAACAGTCAGAAGAGTGATCTTTGGGTACCCTCCAAATCATAGTAATGCAGCAAATGTCATGTGCAATTTTTACATACAGTGAGAAGTCAACAGTCACGTACAGACACATACAGTGAAAAGTCAACATACACGACAAACAACAGATATGTGGGGCCCAGGCCCTTGATTAATCCCCGACTTTACATATAAAATAATGTTCATAACACTTTTTTATTAATGGAGTAAGGTTTGCCTTTCGGACTTGAACGTCACTAGAGCACATACATAACAAAAATTATTAGGATGATTTAAACAAACATTAGGGATTTTTTAATTAACGACTGTTTGAAAGAAATAAGGTTGTAAATATGTAATGCACAATAATTCAGACAAAGAACTTACAATGACGTGTTTACTGGTTCACTACAACCTCACAACATCGTTCTGATGAATATTTGTTTCACTAGATCACGTTTGTACATGTCTATACACGTCTGAACCTGCACAACAGTAGCAACGCTACCGTTTGAGTTAACTCATTTGATTCCATCATATTTACAATTTACAAAATGGTCGAAGAAACATTTTAAAATATAAAAAAAAAAATTAAAATAATAAAAAAACTGTGGGTGATGGAGAAATTTCGAGTACACATTTGAAAACAGGATAAAAAATCTGCATTAAGTACATCTATTAGTACTCGTGAGACAAAAATTATGTTAAACAATGATAATTTAACATTACTACTCGAATTAAAATTAATGTCGTAGAAATATATTAAAATATAAAAATAATGTACATTTTAAACAGATATTTCAATCTGCTGCAATTTATCTTCAATTGAAGAAATTTCGCTGCCAGAATTAATAATCTCAAAGTCAATCACAGATAGCACGTCCAGTCTTTCAGGTATTTTGTATTCTTCAATTTTATAAAAGTGCTTTCACTTGTACCTGAACTTTTTTGTGGTCTTGAAGAAATATTTTCATTAAAGTATTTAACCTATCCAGAAAATTATTATTATTGCCTCAACACCGTATTTTACTTCAGAGACTGAGATTGTACAAGACTACACTTCATTCACAGTCATACACATCATCCTCATTCATCCTCTGAAGTAATATCTTACGGTAGTTCCGGAGGCTAAACAGATCAAAGAGAGCAGCTAATGTAAGTAGTTCAGTGGACTGAAATAAGGATAGTATGGAAGAAATTCTAAAAGTATCTTCATATAAAAATTCTTCCCAAACTTCTTTAAACTGCTATCAAATAATCTAATGGAATAGAATTCCTTTCTTCCGAATTCAATCCTATAATCTGTGTCGGTGTTTTAAAATTTGTGTATTTTAAAAACTTAGGGGTGGAATATACTGTCTAGAGCTAGCAACGTGCACCCCTGGGAGGCGGGTTCAATAAATACGTTTCACAAAGCCACTTTGAATAATTATTAAACAATAATCCCTTGTGAAAAGACGACACTAGGAACTGTTAAAATCCCAACCGGCCATTCGGTCTCACCTCTTAAATAATAGCGGATGAACCTATGTCTCATCACTAAAAATTATTACTTCCCTAGAGCTCAGTATATAAGAATTACTTTAAAGACAAAAGATCTTCTTCTAGACCACATTTTTATGTGGAATAAAACGTATTAATGTACCGGCAAACTACTGATCCATTAAAGAAATATTCGTTGTTTACGTATTGGATCTTCATTTTTCTTTGAGATGATCTAAGATAAATATTTATTAATGTCCACATATTTTTATTCTTAACTAATTCACTGAAGATAGAAGACCTCAAGCAGCAGTTGCAGTTACATCAGTAATTTTTTTCGGATCCATTAAAAATGTATGCTCCGCTGCGATTTAAAATCTAATCAGACAGATCGGAAACGCTTCGAATGTTTGATCGTAAAAAGTAGAGGTATAGTTTTGAAATATTAAGTACATAAATTAATAAACTTTATTAAACACAACTTAAATTGTCACTAAAAATTTACCCACTTTACTCTTATTGAATACATTTTAATAATTATACTTTTAGTTAACTATCCAACTATGTTTTTTTTTTTTTTTAATAATAATCGAACTTATTCAAGCCCAACAAATGAGTTTTGGGAAAAAAATAGGTAAATTTATTACTATTAGTGTAGTACTTCTAAAAATAGATTTTTAAGTAGATTCTTGGAGGTAAATTATTCTACATACATAAATGATGTATGAGAGAAATATTTAAAGATCTATTTAAAAATTGCAACCAGTAATTTTATATAAATTTTTATATGTAAAAATAAAAACATCATAATGTCTCTTACATTTTACAATATAAGTAATATGATGTAAATATAAACCATTCGTTTTTTACATAACGAATATATAAATAAATAATCAAAAAGTGATAAGTCTCCGAACATGAAATAAAAATGTTTACTAAACTACATTGTTTTTTTATTACTAGTTAAGAATTCATACAAACATGTTTTTCGTAAGCGATTTAATTTAATAACATCACATTAAAATCACTCGTGTTTTAAAAACTTAGGGGTATTTTAAAAACTAATTTTTATATATCAAATAAGTGGATGACTGCATGTAAAGTGAATGAATGAATTTAAAGTTGTCTATATTTAAATACTACAAAACACACATACTACAAATTGAAATTGATGGCTACAGGGATGCAAATGGTTAGGAGAAAGTGCGCATATACAGCCTTTTAGTTGAACAATTGTTTTTTCGTGAAAGCAATTTCTATATAATAGTGGATTCTTTTGTTTTTTTTATGCGATTGAAAGAAGGAAATTTTATAAATTGTTTAATGCAATGTATCTTTACGGATGTTTATTAATTTCTCAGTTCAAACCAACATTAGTTTTAAAAAGAATGATTCACTAATTTCTACCTAATAATTCTTTCATATTTCTTATTCATCCATTCTGATTTATCTATATACCATTTTTGGTTATGTTTATTTAATAACATCGATTTCAGCTTTGAAAAAAAGTTTTTCATTTTTATAGATTTTTTAGCTAAAAATTTACGTATTCATCGGTGATATTTAAAAATAATGCCAGAATTACATTATTGTACCGTAATACTTATAAATTCATATCGTTTTCTGCTTCAATAAGAGACTATTTCTGTGCTAAATCGAGGTCTCTATTATTTTAGTTTCACCGTATTATAAATGACTACGGTTTAATTTGTTCAGTTAAAATCGATTGTTATCTTTAATAACCATCGAATAATATATAATAAAAAGAAAATTATTGTTATTTTATAACAAAACTAGAGATTAAGATTAAAAAAATGTTCTTTTCAATAGAGTCGTTGACAGACTTTATCTTAGAAAAGAGCCTAAAAATTATTTACATTATTTATCGAACCGACGGAATAATTCTCTTAATACAAGAATTAAATACTTTTTGCGTAAACTGAACATAATTTTCATAATATTTCTAGTTCTCAATCGCTCAAAAAGATTTAATTTCCTTTACTGAATGTAAAGATGTTCGAGTGTAGTTACTTCATTGTGCCGGCCTCCGTGGCGCGAGTGGTAGCGTCTCGGCCTTTCATCTGGAGGTCCCGGGTTCGAATCCCGGTCAGGCATGGCATTTTTCACACATGTTACAATTTATTCATCTCATTCTCTGAAGATATACCTTAACGGTGGTTCCGGAGATTAAAAAAAAAGAAACAAAAAATTACTTCATTGAGTAATGATAACTTAATCGTGAGACTTAATCGTATTTTTGCTTTAAATGCTGTCAGTAAAGCTTATTTATTATTCATCAGGTCGTACAAAGAATAACAACAATGTATAAACGATTGTAATAAATATATAATAATCGTAATCAGAAAGACATTACAGGTTACAAAAAATACATTAACCTGTTTTAAACGGACAACATTTCTCGTTTAGAACGGATTGACAAACACGTCACTTTTTTATGTAAGACTAAGCCCAGACTGTACTGTTATGTTATATCCCCATTTCTGTCTATAGCCAAACAAAACAGCAATGCTATTCTACACGAATATTAATTTCTCCTCGTCGACTTGTACGATAAAATTTATTTATATTTACGGCTTATATAAATATAAAAAAATTATTATTTCAGAAGCAAATAAAATCTCTTTACCCATAAAACTGTTAATTAAAAAATAATAGACTGGACACAGTCTATTAAGTCTTGTACTTAAATAGATTCTGATAACACGACAAATAGTTCTTAAATTGATAAAACATTTTTAAAAATTTCAAGTTTTCATACGTTTAAAACAAAAATATATTTCTTTAATCACCTCTTGTACAATGCAACTAACATATTTACACCAGGTAAAGAGCTTTAAGAGAAGTACTAATAAAGGCCTATACAACTTTTGTCTAATTGGCATTTAATAAGCTAATAAGTTCACAAAATTAGCGTATAGAATAATCATCTTTTTTATTAAAAAAAAAACTATAAAATCATTCTTCTATTATCAGGGAAGTCATACGTGGAGTTTAACATGTATCTCATAGATTTGTACACTCTAAAGCACTGCTAAAAACTAACATTCTTTAAAAATTGAATCATTCATATATATAAAGTGTTTTATAAATTAATAAATACAAATTATTTGAAAACAGCATAAACTTAAGGTATATTACTATCTACATAATTACTTCGTCACATTTATTTCTTCTAAACTTTCCTTGTTTGCGTGTGATGTCAAAATTTGGGCTACGATCAATTAGAAAGATGACGACTTCAGAGTGATATTTTTTTTTTTTTTTTTTTTTTTTGTCTTCAGTCATTTGACTGGTTTGATGCAGCTCTCCAAGATTCCCTATCCAGT
>JAAAKQ030507528.1:5357-19965 GCA_010016005.3 Zanna intricata | reverse complement strand
TGCCTTTTCAAACATCCATCTTTTAGAGATGGGATATATTTTTCTCTCAATGTCAGTTGTAATTTACACCGGAAAATTATCGCTTCCATACAGATAATCTAAAACGTGAAACGAGTATCTTTGGTACTATTGGTGCACTTTTTTCTTTTTTTTTTTTAACGGCAATGAGGAATGCACTTACGCACTTCCTGCAGGGTCTTTGCAGGGGTTTATCGGGCTCGAAGCCAGGACGCTAGCCACTCTGACCTAGCAAAGCTAAGTGGGGACTGTACATGGAGCCGTAGCGACCATGAAACAGTGTTTCTCCCACCCCCTACTGACTAAACCTCCCTCGCCGTTTTTCCAGGGGCGGCTAGAATCGCCTCTCGGCATGTCATCAGCCAGCCCTGGAGGTCGTGATAGCAGATTAAACTATCAGTTGCCCTTCCTGCTTGGGCTCCTGCAGCGGAGCATCCCTTCGGGGTCTTCCTAGGATCATTGGGGCATGATGACTCATTGGCGCACTTAAAGTGCTAAATCTATGCAGGACAACGATCCGTCTCCGGCATTGAAAAATGTTCCTGAGTCATCATTTAAAAGAACTAAATCAGAATTTAATAGGAACTTTTCCAATTCCCTTCCACGGGGATATACTCGATCCGACCACCAGAGAGAATGTGTGCATTAAAGTCGCTCACCAGTAGTATTGGTGGGGAAAGCTGATCGATAAGACGTGCTATGTCATCCTCTTTCCAATCAAAAATCGGCAAGTATATGCTACATATAGTGACTTGCAGTGGACGCTTCATTCTGACTGTGACCGCCTGCGAATTTGTATTTATCGCAACCGCTTCGGTGGTAGCTCTAGTCGATGTTAGTATGGCTACTCCACCTCGAACACTTATATTTGGCGGTTGATCTCATATCTTCTTAAATTGAAATTATCACTTCGGCGAAAATGTGTTTCTTGCACGCATATACAAACTGGATCTACATAATGTACCAAGCGTTGGAGCTCATGGATGTTTGACAAACATCCATTGATGTTCCATTGAATTATCGACTCGCTTATTTTATTTCAATTTATAGTCTGGGTTTTCCCTTAGGCCATCCTTTTTCTCCATTCGATGAACAGCTTCGTGCTCGGCGGATATGTCGTCCCCCCCCACAGCTCCTGGACTCCGAATCGGAGACCATCGAAGCCATGGACGACGACGGACAGGCATCGGCGCCTATGAGGGGGCAGGAACATGGGAGACCCCCGTAATAGGAGCCGCACCGAAAAGGTTAAATATTCTTTAAAGAAAAATCCATTCTTCCATAAGATGTAGTGTTTATCATTATACGAAAAATAATTATTTATCTGGTAAAAGATATGCCAACATATTACTTCATTTATGATTAACTATTTTTACCACTATTTATTTATTAATTTTTTTTTTATGTATTATTTTCACACACAATTACTAACAATACACAATTACATATTTTATTTTTAATGATTAAAATGTAGTTATTGTTAAATAATTCTTTCACTAAGTTCTGTTTTCCACCAGTACCAGATTTGTTTTAATTTTTGTGATAAGTCTATACTTTATTGCTTCATATATATTTCTTGAAGCTTTAATTTTTTTTTACTATAGGTACAAACTTTGAAATTTTGAACAATTTTTTTTTTTCTAAAATATTATTAACTTTAATTATTATTTTTATATTAACATGGTTATTAACAATTTTATTCTGAAAACTACAACTTTATTAATTACTAAATTTAAAAAATATATAAATTTTATCATTTTTAAAATAACGCATAAAAAAAATAATAAAGGATTACATAAATTAATTTATTTTTAAAAAATCCAATTTTCAGAATTTATATTAAAAATGTTTTTAAACTTTTCCAAGTCATGTACTTGTAAGTATGACAAACAAAAATCTAATTATACAAATATAATAAAAAGTGTACGAGAATTAAAACACTCTTTCTAAAATGAAATATAACAATATTACAAGTTAATAATAACAAACTTAAATGACACACCTTTGAACAATTACATATAATGATAGATATAGAGACAATACTACAACTAATGTGACGTTTATAATTTTTAAAATCAATTGTAAGGTATATTTAAAATATTTTTTTGGTCTTCAATCATTTGATTGAATTTGATGCAGCTCGCCAAGATTCCCCATATAGTGGCAGTCGTTTTATTTCAGTATAATCCCTACATCCTACATCCCTGACAAATTGTTTTACATATTACACACGTTGCCTGCCTACACAATTTTTCCCATGTACCTGTCTCTCCAACATCAAAGTGACTATTCCAGGATGTCTTAATATCTGCATCATAAGACAGTCTTTTCTTTTAACTATATCTAAACTATAACTTTTAAACTATTTCTTTTAACAAGAGCCTTTTTTTCACTTTGCTAATGAGCTTTCTGTCCAGCTGCAAGAAGTTGGTATCTAACAGTTGTAACGTGTAAATCTGTTGCACTGGCTGATAATTCTCAATTTAAGTCCACAGTAGATAATTCGAGATCAAGTTTACTTTTTTTTCACTAATAACTGATTCTGTATTGGAGTAATATTTGTTGTTTTGTCATACGATGTACTCAGAAACAATTTTTGAAAACTTTCTTGGAGTTATGTCCATTATTATATATTCAAGGTATATAAAACAAAAAGTATGAAAATATAATTTAGTTATAAAAAATTACATAAACTTTCACAAAACGCTATTTATAACATGAAAATTGCTAAATGACAGAACAATAATCTTACATTACAAAGATGATTTAAAATATGGATGGATGTGATAAAACCATATCCCCACAACAGAGAAATAAGCAAAAAAATCCCTGTGTTTGGATTAATTTGCACGTTACTGTGTAATAAATGATATAATCCGTTATGAAACAACGTAGATCTGCAAAATTGTCATTTCTATCATTTGAACCGTTAATAGGTCAAACTTCTGAGTTCAATTAATTTGTTTCAACATTTTCCACATTGAAGGCCAGAAAGGCAAAAATGCACATGTATTTTTTATTACTTCTTGTTTTGTTAATTATTATAAATTGTACTTTTAATATTAATGTCCAACATAAAAAATGATAATAATTAAGTAGGCAATATAAGTTGTACAGTATTATTATATACTGGCAATAAGCATATATTAATTAATGATTTAATAATGTTTTATATTTTTTCAACTTTTGAAAGCATACGACTGGTTTTCAAATAAAATCTGCCCAAAAGGTCCAAAGGCTAAAGTTCTATTGTTAAAAAATTCATTATGAATTGTGAAACAGCATCTCATTCATCTACAAGAATTACATCTATCTAAGATTTTTTTTTTTTTTTTTTTTTTTTTTTTTTTGTTTAACCTCTGGAACCACAATTAAGTATATCTTCAGAGGGATGAAATGAATGAATTTTAGCGTGTGTGAAAAATGCCAAGCCTGACCGGGATTCGAACCCGGGACCTCTGGATGAAAGACCGAGACACTACCACTCAACCACGGAGGCCGGCATCTATCTAAGATACCATTATTTTACTTTACCATTCTTGGTAAAACAATAAAATTAAATAACCCATTTATTTTAACAGTAAAAAAGTAACTTAAGATAAAATCTTAAGAAATAAGAAAAATTATATAGGCTATTTTAATTTCCATTTGTTTATTTTTCATGTAAGTGCAACCAATAAATTTTACTAAATAAAACATTCAACCTGCACATATTAAAACCTACACTTAATAAAACTCTAAAAAAAACTTAAATAAAATAAGTAATTATTAGGTTTAGTTTTTTTCTATGTAAGTTACTTTGAGAATATTATTGTAAAATGACTCTTGTATTTGATGAAGTTAGTTGAGACTATTGAGTAGGCTATGCATTCATTATTTTTGTTGTCTTGTTACTCATCATATAAATATTCACCTCTTTTCTACTGCTTTAACAATTACAAGTGCAGTAGGCACTGTAAAGCGAGATAGCTAAGGTGAAGTGGGTAGTGGGTTCAATATTTGTGCCTTTGCATTAACATTATGTTACATTCTCAGCAAGCCTGCTCTAATCCTCTATTACTTTGAAAGAATTTATTTATTTAACAAAAATGACATCTTACTATACAGTGACAAAGTACTTATTACACTATATTCAGAATCATTTATGAACATGTTTATGGTAAATAAGTTCATAAATGATAAAATTAATCACACCATTAAAACAAAATTTTTATTGTCATTTAAACATGTCTTATGAATAAAACATGCTGTCTTAGCATAAGAAAAAATGCTAAGCCTGGCCAAAATTTGAATTTACAATTTTTGATAAAAAACTTGAGATGTTTTTATTTACAGAATGTTGGTAAAAATAAACTGAAAAAGGAACATTTTATAAAATTTAAAAATATTTTATTTACATTACTTATTTATATTACAATATTTACAATTATATAAAGCATGTAGAATTAACACAAAAATACACAATATAACTATATACATAACACCATATCAGTCCTTGAAACAACAACAATTTGATTATATTTTTAATATGAATGTAATTACTTTTTTTTAAATTACTAATTTAAATTTTTTTAATGTGTTCATAGCTAGTATGTAACAAATATACCAACAATAATGTAATGAACTAATATTAATCCTTAATTATAAATAAATCTTAAATAGATTTGTTACATGAATATAACAACAATATTTTATCTGAAGTAATCTTTTTTGTAAATATTAATGTTTTTAAAAAAATACTGTCACAATTTTGCTTTTATTAATCTTCTTAAACAAATTTATCATTATTTTTTAAGTAAATTAATTCTTACAGTAATCAAAAATTCCCTTATGTTATTATAGCACCCTAGTAACTTAAGACATTTTATTATTCAGTTTAAACATACATTAATGTAAGCTACATTTTTGTACATCATCTCTAAAATAAAAATAAAAATTCATTTATTCGAGTTTTCCATTTGAAAACATAAAGAGTTGACAGTTTGGTGTGGTACATAAAAAATTCTATACTTTACAATAAATTATCCTATTTAACTGAATGTCATTAATTAATGATTGGAATGAGTAGCAAATTATATATATGAAAATTTTAATTATGTAATACAAGAAGTACTGATGTCCTATATTTTTTTTAACATGAAATCATATAAATCAGAAAATTATTCTTTAAACAACTGCAAAAAAAAATATTCTAAATTAATAAAACTCTTTTCCATAAGATTATATAAACTACAATAAAAGGTTAAATCAATATAAATGAAAACATAATACAAAATAAGAATAAAACAGTTATTAATTGATAATGGAAAATAACCATTTGCTAAGGTTTTACTCATAAATGGCTTAAAAGATTCCTGGAAATATTCTAAAGATCTTTCATCACAATATTTATTAGTTTTACAGTCATGTGAATTAAAAAGAATACATTAGGGAATTATTGGAAAGTATTATCACTAGTGAAGAGAAAAAATAGTGTAGTTTTAAGATTTAATCAATTAATCTTTAAAATTTTGTAATTTTAAGTTCCCATTTTTAAGAAACCTTAGGATAAGGCTTCCTAATGAGTTAGTCCAAATTATTAGCACTTTCCCTGTCATAATTCACTTTTCTGTTTCCATGCAAATAGAACACAACTTGTACCAAAGGGATTTACATTTTTCAATGGGATTTAATAGAACTGCATGGGTCCAGTCCAGCAGGCAAAGGAGATAGAAGTATAAAATCCCTGATTAGACCAGCTAAAATTAATTCTGCGAAACGAGATGTTACGACTTCAGTCAACAAGGAGAGCCAGCAAGATGAGAGTGTGAGACGTAAGTAAGCAAGAGCATTCTGCGATAAGAAATGTAGGAGCAAATGTCCAGTGTGAATTAAATTCAATACGATCAAGGTGACGCCACAAATAATTACAGTAAATAAGAAATACTATTGGTAAGTTAAAACTATAAGTGAAAGGGACAGTGTAGTTAATTTCATTCATAAACTGTTAGGGAAGATTTAATTGTAAACAGCAAAGGTATTTGCCAGTGAAAGAACTTTATACTTGTCTTATCTGCAATACTATTGTTTGTTAATATAAGACTTTTGGTAGAAGTAGTTAATGTAGCGGTTGTGCTATATCTTGTGTTAATGGGTCTGAATTCGGGTTTTCTATTCACATACCAGGAATAAATCCTGACAAGTAGTTTAAATTCTTTTTTATATAATTTTAAATTCTTATAAGGTAAAATTCTTATAAGTTTAAATTTTTTTTTATATATAATCTCTGGTTATTATTACTATTTGATGTGAGATATTATGATCGTTTGCTGTTTTGATTATATCATATATTCACTATGTTTGTATGTAATCTCTGTTTATTATTATTGTTGTCTGTTATTATATTTATTATTATTGACATTTATGACTACTACTTGATGAATAATTTGATGATTGTTTACTGTTTTGATTATGTTATGTTTTTATGTCATATATTAATTGTTTGATTATTTGATATGTATTATTATCGTTTACTACTTTTATTATTACTATAACCCTGATTATTATTGTCGTTATAATTACTATTCATAATATATTGGTTTTTTATTGTTTTATTGTCACGTATTATTGTTATTATTATAATTATTATTATTACATGCAAAAATATTTTGGAGTTTTTTACATACTGAATTGCTCTTAAAATCTCCTTGAAAATGGTTATTTTCCAAACTTCTCATTCGCTAAACATCTAAATGCAGAATAGCATTCATAATTAGAAACAACATTTTTTTTTTTTTTTTTGTTTAAATATGAAACATTAGCTCATTTGTCTAACACAAGTAATATATTAATAATCATCAAATATTAATTTAACTGTCAACATTCACCTTTACTCCACATCCTTTATTTTTGGAGGAATTTGGTCTTTTATTTTAGATAGTCTAGCTGAAATGGAAAAATCTGGTTTTCAATTTAAACTTTAGCCCAGAACCAAAGTGGCATTACAGTTTATTATTTAGTAGTAATAAATGTCCTGATAGATGAATAAATTTAGTTTAACAAATAGCTATGGCAACAACAGACTGCTATTTTTTCTGCTCAATCATGACAGAGCTTGTGTTGATAAAATCAGCATAAACCAGATATAACTTTACTGATAATAGTTATATATATATATATATATATATATATATATATATATATGGTCAGGATAAAAAAGCCTGCAAATGAAAATTCAGTTAGCTGCACAGTAATCTAAAAATATGCTATTATATTATTTTTAGTATCTTTCACTACACAAAAATACTAGTTAAAGTACTGTACTGTGTTTGTATAAGCACAAAATTTTGTTTAAATAATTCAGTTTTCATAACTGATTTAGTGTTAACAATGCTAAAAGGTACAGTCAAATCTTTAATCTTATAGCTTAGTTTCCTTAATTTCAATTATTACTACATGAATTTACTGCCATTATCAATAACTTCCCTGTTTACAACTTGTAAGAGATTTATTATTTAATTCATATTTGGGAGAAAATATACTATCATTTCAATCGTTAAACAATAAACAAATAAAATATATTACAAATAATGAAATACAATTATATGTTGATAGTTTTTTTAATGAACCAAAAGTACAAAAAACAAGGAAAACTGTAAAGTAAACTATGTAATCATTCAAATAAAATATAGAAGTATAATACATTGTGATATGTAATACGTTAAATATTAAAATTAATATTTATTAATATTAATAACTAATTCACAAATGTAAATAAGTCGGAATAATTTTTTTCATCAGACTTAATTTCTACCACAAATTGTCATTTCTATGAAACTATTCTTACTATGACAAGTCATCAGGTTGATCAATAATATATTCATGTGTAATGTTAGATGATATTAATTCAAGAATAGAATCGCCATCATAATAATCATCATATTTGTCTTCAATATATTCATCATTTTGACGACGAGTTAACTTTATTTCATCATCATCATAATCATCGTAATAATAATCCTCATAAATATATCGATCTTCTTTTAGAGACTTATCATTTTTAAAATTACCTTCTGAATTTTCTTTAAGTAAAGCTAAAATTGCGGCTCTTTCTGACTGTTTTAACTGTATAGTATTACTTAACTTTTTTTCAAATACTGTACCCTGATTTGCTGAATTTGATGATCTTTGTCTTCTGATTAATCTTTTTTCCATAATGTTGTCATTTTGATTCTTACTACTATTATATACTTGTTTATAATTATTATTCCTAATATGTTTATCAAGGATTTTATCATTTTCTTCAAGTTTATTTTTAAATTTGTAATCAGTTCTATTGAACTTGTGAAATGAAATTACATCATCCACTGAAGAAGAAACATTTTTAAAATTCTTTTCTTTATTAAAATTATCAGAATTAATGGAATATATTTCTTTTAAAAGATAACACAAAATAACCGAAACATTTTTGCAATTTTTTCTTTCTTCACTTTTCTCTGTATTATATAATTTGTTGATTTCATCAAACCCCTCTAATGACTGCTTGTTCATATTTCTTTGCGTAAAGTTAACGTTAGAAGAACAATTTAAACATGTAATTTTTTGTTTGATAGGGAAAAGAGATTTAATCTCATTAGTATTATTTCTGAATTTTGCAATAGATCTGCTGCTTCTGCTTGATAAATCTTTGGATTCTAAAAATTTATTTACAGATTCAGAGTTGTTTTCCATTGTTTCCATATGATTGCTACCATTAAATGTTGACTGATTTTTAAATAAAATACTTGAAAGTATATCAATTAAGCTGTCATTATTATTATTATTGCTGTTGTTATTATTATTAAACATTTTTAGTGACTGCAAATTAATAATCTTATGTCTATTTGTAGATTTAGAATTACAATTCATACAACCATTTCTTTGAAAAATTAATGGAATTTTATCATAATCATTCCGAAGGGTGATAGATCTATTCTTTCTTTTCGTTTTTACTACAGGCTCTGTATTAATTAAAACATGTAGAGAATTATTGTTCATTATCCTTTCTTTGTGACTACTTCCATTAGAAGCTAACTTATTCAGTGTTAAAACTCGAAACATTGTATCATTGTTATTACCAAACTTATTTTCATAACTGAATTCAGCATCATTGTGATTATTATGAATATTAAATTCTCTTTTTTGAATAATTTTATCTGCATCACCAGTAAAGCTTATTCCAACACCACTTTTTAAGTTTTTCTCTCCACTTTCTTGAAGCGACTCATTATACACATCTTTTATCATTACTAATTGTGCAGACAATCCTAACAATGTGTCCATATTATGAACTGTGAAGGAAATCTTTTCTTGCATATTACTTTCATCTGACTCTTCTGAAGAAGTTTTAATTAGAATTTCATCTTTAATTTGTTGCTGTGCTTTTTCAAAATCTTCACTGTCTGACTCTAATGAACTAGTTTCAGTGATATAATCAGTACTGTTATCACTTGAAAATTCATTTAATTTATACTGGTAATCTGTCACATTAAATATTGTTTCCTTCAAAGAATCCTGAAAAGTATGAGTTACTTGCATGTTATGATCTTCACTGAAATTTTTTTTACCTACATTTATTAATAGTATCTCATTATTAAAATTTGTGTTATTAAATGAATAAAAATTTGGTGAAGACATCATTAATTCGTCTGCATAGTTTGTGAGGTTAGTTAAATTAACAGTTTCTGTATTGTTTTCAAAGAAAATGTCATGTGATGAATTGTTGTTAATGTCAAACTGATTTATTTTAATAACTCCAGTATGAACATCTTCAATAGTTAAGGAGTTATTTAATATGTTATTCTCTGCTATATTTTGTATTTTTTCACTGGTAGTAATTGCATTATAAACATTAATTGTAGAATTTCCATTTTGTAAAAATAGAATGTTATTCTGAGACTGAATATTAGCTTTATCTTTTATATTACTAACATTTGATATTATTTGACTAAAAGTTTTATTTTCAGCAGACAGATCTTGCGCTTCATATACTGGGTAAATATTAGATGAAATCAGATTGAGTAAAGGTTTTTGCTCAAAAATAGGTTCATTATTTATATAAATTGGTGTTGTAAAAATAGCAGAGTAATTCTTTGATGTTGAATTTTCCACAGTATCAATAACATCAAATACTAGTTCTGCATCCTGAATTGGAGAAGAATAAATGTCATATGAAGAGTCAGTTTGTTCAGTAGGATCTGTTATAAACAAATTGCTAGTTATTTCTAAAGGTATACTAGTACCATATACTGAACTAAATGAGTTAATTTCAATATCTGTCTCATGAGAAGAATCACTATTACTGTCCTCTGTAGATGAGATATTTTCTGTTGCCATGGTGTTCATATCAGACCATTGTTCACTAGTGTAAACAATTGATGAATTATTCTGTTTTGAATAATTTGTCATAGTTTTATCATTTATTACTATCATGTCATCAAAACTAGTTTTTAAATTATTTCTTGAGTTCATGAGATCCACAACCATGTCTGAATTATTGTAGGATATCATTTCTCCGCTATTAAAATTGAGTTTGGAATGTTTTAGATTGTACTCATGGTTAAATATATCCGGTGTCATGTCTTCTTTGGTAAATTCTTTATTATCAATAATAAAAGTATCTTTGTAAAATAAACTTAAACTCTCAGTTGTCATTAACTTAACTGATGATGCTTCCATATCTTCTGTGTTATTTTTATTTTCTGTCATATTTTTAATTTCAGTTATATAGTCAAGCAAATGGTAAAAACTGTTTTCTGTTGTTGGGCTAATAATTTCTTCAGATGAAAAAACTGTGTCATTTAATCTTATGGTGTTAAAGTCAGAATTATGAATATTCACACGATAGCTAATTTTTTCATTGGTTTCGTGATTACTGGTTATGTTTATATCTTCATATGAAACTGTGGTTGTCAAAAGATCCTTCATATTAAAATAAGAATCAGTCATTTCTTGTATTTCTAATTTTATGTTAGTCTTCAGGTCATTTATATTTTTACCCTCATGTACTCCTTGCATAAGTGTGTTCTGTAAATCAGAATGCTCAATTTCGGAAGTCATATCAGCATTTTCAGAAAAAATTGTTGTAGTTTCTAAATTATTTGAGAGTAATAAATCACTTACTTCAGATAAATGTTCTAACAAATTCAAATCTCTCCCATCATAACTTTTTAATGGGTCTTCTATAGAGCTGAAATTATATTTGTTGTTTTCTGATGAATGATTTAAAGATTTAAAATTGATTTTTTCAGAAGAAATACTGATTTCATTTGGTGTTTGCTCAGTATTTGAATTCAATTTAATACTTAGTACGGACTGTTCAACAGAATATTCTTTTGATTTCTCGCCATCATTATTAACATCTACATCATCAGCTTTGGTGATGTTTTCTGTCAAATTATTTGAAGGTTCAAAATTTATCTTTTCAGAAGAAGTATTTATTTTCAGCAATTTATCTGCATCCTCAGTATTTAGAATAATACTAGTTCTAGTCTGTAACTGTTCATCATAGTATTCTTTGGTTTTATCATCATCAGCCACAAATTGTTCATCAGATTCCTCAATTTTGAGTGCAGCATTATTTAATTCTGATTTTTTCATATAATTTACATCAAATTCATTGAAAATATCTTCTAAAGTTGTTTGTTCTGGGTCTTTATTCTGTTCTTTATTATTAATATCAGGAAATATTAAATAATCAAACATTTTTTCATCTGTTGTATTATTATTATTATTATAATCTTTTTTAGTATGTCCTAAATCAACTGATGATTCAGTATTTTCGTCACTAAAACTTAAACTTCCAGTTAAATAATTTTTTGTTTTTTCATCGTATTTATCATTTTTATCAACAGAAGAAACAGTACTCTCTATGTATTGTTTATATAATTGAGCAAGATTAGTTATTTTTTCATTTACTGGCTTAGCTTTTTTCACATTTTCTGTTATACTACGTGTAAAGATAGTTTGATCATTATATTTTTTGGCCTCATATTTTTGTTTCTGATCTTCAGTTTCTTTAGAAGCAATCTTATTTTCTAAAATCTTATGTGTTGCCTTTCCTAAATCATCTTCTTTGTTAGAAAAAGGAGGTGAATGATGCATGCTAATTATAATTTGGTTATAACTTGGTTGAAAAACAGCAGAGCAACATATAATAACTTGGTTTATGTTATTGGACACATGATGATATCCTGAATTTTGCTGCTTTGTATACGACAAGTAATCCATCTCTTTATTATAATGGGGTTTCTGAACAAACCTGTATGGTGCTTCAGTTGATGAAAACTGTTGCATTAATGGTACAATTTGTGATTCCCGTGTCACCATCTTGTTATAATGTTGTGGATATTGTTTTGTGTTTAAAGACTGTAAAAATGCATCAGGTAGCCCATCTGTTTCCACACTGTGTTGGTTGATAATCTGAGGAAGATGATTTCTAATGTTTGATTGCATTAAGTTCAAATTAAATTGCAAGTAAGGAGAACTGTCTTGCTGAAGATTCCATGGATATTTTATAAACTGATTATACATACATCCAACAGAAACACATGGTGATCGTAGCATATATAGGTGATGAGAACCTGCAACAATTTACATTAAATAATTAAAAATACAATCAGAGTAGTAGATAAGATGAGATATCCAAAGTATTGAGCATTCAAAAAAAGTTATAATTACTAAACCAAAACTATATTTATGAAAAATTGTATTCTTAACTTCTAATACATGAATAACATTAACAGCATTAACATCTAATACATCAACAGTAAACAAAAAATAAAATCTCAGACTTTTTCATTTAAACATATTGTATATTTATCACTAAAAATACAAATTAACTTAGCATTTTCTACAGTGTATAGAAGAAATGGAAATAATACATTATAGTAATAGATTTGAAGGTAAACACTTAACATCTATAATCTTAAGAAAAAATGCTACATCTGAGGATTAAGATCTTTAACACAGGATTTTTAGTTATAATCAGTGGCACCTTGCAGAGAAATAACACATATGTAGCATACTTCATTGTTTTTAAATTCTGTTACGATGGATTAATTTATCAAAATTGCTTATTTATGAAATATTTCATTATTTTCAACTACATTAAGATGTAGTTTGTTTCTGATGTTCCTAAAATTTCAAGGCGGTTGTTAATGTTAATGGATCTGGGATTTGAGTCTATGAGAGGGTTAGCAAATGTAGATTTTGTTGGTGTGGAGAGTTTTTAAGGGATCACTGTATCTTTGTTTAAAAGTTCATCCTACTTGAACATGAGAACGTTGTGTAACTGAAATTGCTTAAATTATATATTCTAACATTTATAACATGTAAAGTCAATAGCTGACAACCACTTCGTAACCACAAATTCCATATCCATCAATTTTGACAATTACATTGATATTTTTTTTACATAAAAAAAAAATTGATCATGTCTTAATACACTTAAACCCTATGAAGGATATAAATACACAAAAACATATGAGAACAATGCACTTAGTGACCAGAAAATTCAAATAATACACACACTATGTCTACATTATTAATATATGCTGCCTGATTAAAAAGGCCTGTCATTTGTAAAATTAAAAACAGCAGCACCAGCCAGGGAGGAGATCACAAAGATGTGAAAAAAATTGAAATAAGTTTTTTAAAATATTTTACCATAAATTTTGCTCAGTTTATTGTTACAAGTTAAAAATTTAAATTAATATAACGGGTGACTGTCATGAATAAGAACATATGAAAAACTATAATAAATGCTGATTGATTTGAATAATTAATTCATTTGATTGAATTTAAGAAAAATGAAATATTGATATAGTTTTTAAACTTAAATTTTTTGCAACCTCTAATTAAAAATAAATAACTCCCACTTAATATACAAATATTCATATCTATTTCAATTTCAGATTTCAAAATGTCAAAATTGTAAGAAGTATTAGTGTTATTTGAAAAGATCCTTTTGGTAATCACAAAGTTTTTTAAACGTCTTTTCTTTATTCAAAGATTTCTTTGTTTTATATGAATTGCTGTATTTTTATTTAAAATATGGATATGCACACAACCTGTAAAAAAGAGATATGTTCAAAAGAAATCTAGAGTAAAATACCTTTATTTTGTTAAATTGTAAAAATAAACTATTTTATTTTATTTTTATTTTTTACATTTAAAAAAAAAAGGAAATTAGACATAACTACACAACAAAAAAGCTTGAATTATTAATACAACAGTTTTGTTTTTTTCCATGAATTTAATAATGAGAGAATTAGATTATTTTATTAGCTTAAATATAATATACATTTTTGAAGCATGACACCAATGGTATATAAGATTAGTTATATAAAATTAAAATCAACTTACCCACAATTTAACAACTGACCAACAAATTGATGGTAAAGTTGATTTTAATTTTATTTCTATATAACTAAATATGATATACAGAGTTACAGAGTCACAAAGTTCTCCTGGGACTTTCATAACCTACTCTACACATGGAAATAATAGAAAACATTCAAATAAATATTTGTCCTAAAATTCTCGTTTTTAATTTATGGATAGTGAAAAATTT
>JAAAKQ030507517.1:0-19965 GCA_010016005.3 Zanna intricata | reverse complement strand
ACGCGGAGGGCGGGGGGCAGCGGGGGGCGGCGACGGGGGGAGGGGGGAGGGGGGAGAGAGAGAGGGAGAGGGAGAGAGAGAGAGAGAGAGAGAGAGAGAGAGAGAGAGAACATCATACATACATACATATAGTAATTTCAACTACAGAACGGCAAATCTGCTGCCTATACTCACTTTCAGTCTTTCTTTCACCGTGCACAACTAATTTATAATACACTGATTTAAAAATATCTACAACCACAGGATTCTGTATGTTCAGCACTATCAAAATTCTACTTTTAAAATAAAATCACAACCCATTTAACACAAAGAATATACTTAAAAACTTATTTTAAATAATTAAAGTAAAAGATAAATGTGAGAAAAATATATCTTGCGCAGTTGCACTGACAATCATATTAAATTTTGCAACATAACGTTCATAACTAAATTAAAGTAGATCAGTTTTATCCAGTGTTAAGACTATCATTTAACTGGAAACAATTTTAAAATGTACTGAAACATATGAAATCTCTGCACCAATTATGTTTATAGAGTTATTTTATTGTATAAAATGCAATAAATGTTGTAATTCCATTCTTATTTTTTTTAAATCTTTTTATTTAACTCAACATTAATACAAATTATATCTAGCTGAATATGTCATCCTTTAAAGACACTAGAAACCCTCATTATGTGTATAAAAAATTTAATCCGCTTTCAAAACAGATGTAATTTGGAGAAGAATTTTGAATATTCTTAACAAATCTGAGATTTATTTCCATCTAACTAAATTATCAGTAAAAATAAAAAAATTGGGAAATTTTTTTTGATATTTTCTGGAAACTGAAATAACACTATTTTAGATTCATGTAAAACTAATCAAAATTAGCTGGTAATAGAAAAAAAATTTAATGTGAAAAAATTAATGAAATAACAAATTTACGATGTATTCAAAATAAATATTTCACACTAAACATTTTACAAACTTTTTCTCAAAACTATTTTTATTAACAAATAGAAAAAATTTTGATTAATTGAAATCAAAATATTTTCACCATACACACAGTAAATTACATAAAGGATATGTACACCAAAATTCAGAATTAATGTTGAATCACTTAGCTAAAATTCCTATCAGATACATGGATTAGCAAAATGGACAGATGGGTAATTAACAATCATTTAAATGTCATAAGGGTTTTAATAAACTCATATGGCATTTAGAATCTTACTTTTCTAATGTGTTATACAAAATTAAAACTGTTAAAATAAATTTTATGAAGTTTTACTATTAAGTACTGTGTAGGGCTTTTAAATTGCTAGGTTTATAGACTAGGTTCACAAAGCAATATACTTTTATTTTCTATTTAATGATGAAAATCAAGTCAATATTATGTTTACTTTAATAACTACACCTTAGAACAGCTTTTACAGTTACAGTAACTGTACTTTTTGGAAAAAATCCAAATTTTAAATTTTGCTTTTTATACAAAATGTAAGTAGACATAGATGATGTTTATTTTCTTATTTATATATTTTAAAGCCTATTAAATTTTGTTTACATTTTGCATTCACTTATTTGTAAAGAGAGTTGATTCATCAAGGACAAGAGCAACCTTTAATGGTACTCAATTTCATGGATGTCAAGATGATTCTATAGAGAAGAGGCTCTGTAATCCTTGGCCAACTGCAAAGAATTAGCAGATTAATGTGCTAATCATGTTTACTCAATATGTTGAAAAAATGAATTTATTAGTTATTGTAATAACTATTATACTTTATATTATATACTTCCTGTAGGAAGTATTATAAACCTCATATTAAATCACCTCACATCCCTACTTCATACCTTAGATGTGAGAATGACTTCATATAAACTATGACTGGACCTTCTGGGTTCATATAACCCAGAGGAGTAAATATAGCAACATTGTTGGAGTTATTTTTTATAATCGCTCCTAATATTTATCACAGAGAAAACAAGAAAGGTACACAAATAGGCTATCTACCTACAAGTAAGAACTCTTAATAAATCCTCTCTCATTTAAATGATAGTTGATTAATTAACCATTAACTTTCAAAGTGATTACTTAAATATTACATTACATAAATTATATATCCAATCACACTATCTGACAAGAATACTCTTCTCTCAGAATACAACTATCAAAATCTGATTCCTTTTAAGAGCTGTGTGTGAATAGAAATCGACTGATCTATCATTTACTGAAACATATACCTTACTTCTATCAACTGGTTTGAAAGATAATAGAATCGTTTGTCAAACCACTTCAATTGAGCTCTCACCGTGGGAACTATGGCATCATCCTGTTGAAACCACATTTCTCTAATGTTTATTCAATCACTTTCTAGTTCTGGATGCAGGAAGTTGTTTAATATGCCGCTGTATGTGCTGATGTCCCTGGTTTCCCCCTCTTCAAAAAAGTAAGGTCCAACAATCCCTGTCTTGAAGACACCACACCACAATGTTATTTTTCAGCTGTGGAGAGATTTTTGGTGTAGTTCATGCGGGTTCTCCTACTCCTAGTTCCTACAGTTCTGTACATTAACATAGCCATCCAGGTGGAAGTGGGCTTCGTCACACATCATTATTAGAGCTTATGCATCTTTCATAAGAAAACATTCATTATGCAACAAAATTCTTTGCGTTGCACAAAATCCCTTTCTGTTGGCTACTGGATGATGATTATTTTGTATGGGTGAAATTTGAGATCACCCCAGCAAGATGCGATGAAGCGAACGATGTGACATACCCAGCACTACAGTCTGTCGCCTAGCAGATGATTTCAAACTAGCAAGAACTGCCCTTCTCACTCTGTCACCAATTTCCAGAGTTCAGACTGAATTGGGAAGGCCAGGTAGTTTTTTCTTCATCACAGATTCAGTACTTCTAAATACTTCAATCCAGTTGAGTATGGTGTTTCAATCTGTAACTGCACCTCAACATTTGACATTAAAATTTTGACGGAAAAAACATTGAACTGTGACCACAGAATCATTTTTTCTAAAAACTGCTTGACAGCAAACATGCAATGTTCTAAGCTCCAACGCTCCGTAGCTACTGAAATTGCATAGTCTGAACTGTCCGCCAGGGATCATCAAAGGTCAATCCCCCACTCGCTGCTGAGTCCTAGCAGTTTGAAAAACATGTGTTTCCTCTGTTCCACCCTTTACGTAATACTATTAAAGAATTGAAGAGATTAAATGTGTCCATTTTTGGAATTAATGAGATGCGTTGGACAGATTGTGGAGGATGCAAAGTATATACAGTAAGATAATACAAGTAAAAGGAAGATTATACAGTATATTACTCAGGTGGAAATAACAGGAATCACTGCAATGAAGTGGTGTTTATAGTAAGTAGGGAGGTAGAGATGCAGTTTTAGGATTCGTTCCAATCTCTGACAGAATTTTTGTGTTATGTGTTGAGGACTGTCCATTTAATATCATTCTAGTGTAGTATGTGCACTGATAGTTGAAAAAGTGTGGATGGAGTAATTGAGGAATTTTATGATAATCTTCGACAATTGATGCAGCAGATAGATGGCAGAGAAATTGTAATATAGATTGGCCATCTAAATGACAACATGGTATCTGGAAATGAGGGTAAGTAAGATTGTTGGTGGTTTCAGTCTTGGGATTAGGAGCAATCAGTTTGTACAGTTTTTTGAAGAGAATGAACTTTTCATAAAACGCCTTTTGTAAGTTACCTAAAAGATGACTATGTACTTGGAAACCTAGTGTGGAGTATTTTGGTCACATCATGAAACATCTAGATAAATATTACCTGTTACATCTAATTATCCAGGGATACCAAGACATCATATTACAGAGAGATGGAGAACATCATGGCTGGTTTGGAATTAATGGTTTAGAATGTTGAGTACATCTCTTTTCAAGAAGGTAGTGAATAAATTTATGATCGTTATCATAATAGCAGCTTGCTGAGTTCATAAGGCACAAGAAGAAGAAGAGAATCAAAACAAGAAGTTTACATACTTTTATATACATTTAGAATAATTAATTTATTTCATAATGCAATATAATTCACATCTAACTAATAGTAAAAAGCAATTAAATAATTCAGTATCCAAAAAGTGAAATTAATTTGTTTTTCATTATACCATTAAAAGAAGCATTAAATACCAAAAGAAATTTTACACAGATAAATTAATTATATAAAAAAGTATATTTTTCTTTCAAATTTTTGTTTATAATTTAAATGGGTTGTGATTAAGCTAGAAACTAAAACAAATTATTTAGATAACTAAACATAAAAATAATGTAACACTGTTTTATATGCAAAAAATCATGCAGATTACTGTGTAATTCTAAATACATATTTTTTAATGTATAATTATCAAACAATGTATTTATATACAATAACAGTAAAACTTTTTTAAAATAGTATTAAATTACTGATATACATAACAATTAATTTTATATTGATAATATATATATAATACAGCAATTAATACAAAATGTATTTTATTACAGTGATCGATGTAATAACAACAATCACTCTAGTAAAATAAATCATGTAATAAAATAAATCATGTATTTCACTTTAAGTTTGTATAATGTGTCATCAGGAGGAGAACAGATTGAACAAATTTGATATTATGAGTAATGTTTCGTTTTTCAAAAACTATTATATTAATTAGACTAACAAACAGCTCATTAAGAAGTTATTTAAATATATTCTGTCTCTATATTCTGAAGAACGACCAAAAGCAAGACACATTGATGCATTTTAAAGAATGTACGCTGATGAGACGATAAAACATAATTAACTTTTATTATACAATTTATGCAGCAAAAAATAAATTACAGTTCAATAATGTATAAAATTGCAGCTATGTAATTTGTAAACCAGATAACAATGACTGTATTAAAGAGTATAATTATTACAATGTAATGCTAATTTGACTGTCTATGATACAATATTAGAAATTTACAAAATTTGTTAACATAGCTGTAGTTATAATACATGTTTTTTCACTAAAATTATATGTTTTTAAAAGTCTGCATTTTGTGTGCTATGGTTCTGAATTAATAGTAGTAATCTAAAATATCTATAATCTTGAGTTTTACCAAACATAAAACATAAAATTCCCATAGATACACACTGTACTATTAAAGGTTTGAACCTCACCATTGGTACAAGCCACTGTTATATAACAGTTATACATTTTGATTCAACTATTACTTCTAACTTTTCGTTTCAAATTTAACTTGAAGAATATAAAACAGTAGTTAATGATCTGCAAAAAAATCTGTGATTCACTGCCTAACGTACAGGTCTCACCATTTAGTATGTTTTTTATCATACATTACAATTATTCATTAATCATAAAAAAATGCTTGTGCAGGCACCATATATAAAATGTATTTTATCATTTCCTTTTATTATATTTTAGAATAGTAAACATTCCATTCCTGTCATGATTTATACAATAAATTATGGTATGATGTGAATAAAATACAGTGAATATAGTAAATAAATATTCATTTATTTACTATATGCAAATTCATTTCTGCAATATTCATTTATTTACTGCTGCATGGAAAGATGTTAATTCTGTAGTATGCATACAGAAGTATCCGATGTTAAAGCATTGGATACTTCCGATGCTGTTATTTGTTAGGAGTTATTGCATCTGAAATTTGTTAGGAGTTTAAGCATCTGTAAAAGAGAGAGACTAATATGCTTAATAATTATTGATTTAATATAACTGTTCAAATTTGTCTAGGCTGTGTATAATATAGCTGATGGTAATATTGGTGAAATTCAAACCTAAAATCAGTGGACATAACTGCATATATTTTCATATTAAATTAATACATACTTATTTATCTATGACAGTTATAAGATGTAAAAAGGTAAGTGTTATGTAAAATATGCTTAACAGGTTGACCACTATGATACTAAAATATGAACCTCCATTCATGCTTATGGCTAGTACCACAAAAAAAAAAAATATTGAATTACACAGCAATGATAAATTTCATCATTTTCTTGCACATTAATTTTCATTACTTCCCAGACCTCAGAGTAATATATGAAACCTTATTTTGAGTAAAAATATATTCATTACTTAAAGAACATTATATTTGAAACAGTCAACATTTTAAAAATACAAAAACCTAATAAACAATGAATTAATTCAATTTACAGTTTGCATTCAAATTTAAAGTAATTATGTATAAAAGTGCAAGTCCTAAATTACAATCATTTTTGAAACTATCATCTAATTTTGAAACTATTCACATCGAGGTAAGTATGCTACAGCTCAGGATAGCAGAATTTCATCTTCATGCAATAAAACATAAAAGTTCCAAAAAGCCAGGAAAAAATTCTTCGAAAATGTACAAGGTGAAGTGTGGATAAATACTAGAAAATACATAAACAAAGCAATTGATTTTCTAAGGTAATGGAAATGTTCTTCTATAGTTTTTATGTTTCTCCTTTGTCTGTGCGACCAACAATTCTAACAACAAAGGAATTCTAAAAATCCCAAGAAAAAATTTTTTGAAAGTATTTGTTGTTAAAAAAAAAAATGCTCTATGCATGAAGTAAGAAAAAACAGCATCCTGAGGTAAGACAAAAAAAAGAGCTAAAAAATCTCTTGAAGAAATAATATCTGATTAAAAGATTTCATATCTGATAACACAGTAAAATTCAAAGGTGGAATAACTTGCAACATAGGTTACCAGGGTATCAAAAAATTATTCACAAATGTCAACAAAAAAAAAAAAAAAAAAAAAGTAAGGTAAACTTAAATTGTCTGATCTGTTTACAAAAGGAGCTATCATAGGCTATATTAAAAATATTGATTAGTAAGATGACTTCTACAAAAATGGCAGCATGGACTTGACTGCCAGCAAGGGTCTAGATTGTTATGAGAGACAAATCAACCTTTAGAGTTTTTCCTATCAATAAAAGCCAAATACAAACATGATATACAAAAAAAGAGCATGACCATAAGAATTTAAAGTAAATGTTTTCAGTTTTTGGATCATAAAAGTTTAGATTAACTTCTAAAAACCTTTATGAGGTTAAGTTGCATTGAATAAAAGAAGTATACAATGTTATGTTATCATATAGAAATATCATAAGAATTCTCCTATAAACTTCTTTGTTAAGTGTGTTGATAGTATATTTTTAGGAATGAGATTTTTCACTTATCTTCAACCCTCCAATCTGAATGTCATACAAAATGAATTCCCTAGTAGAAAATCCTTGGTCACTAATTGTTTATTAAGCATTTAAGCATACTCATGGAGATGCTATGCAGATGGTAGATTCAGGAGTAACAAGACCAACTGACTTTTATACATGGTAGATTCTTCTGCCCAAAAGTAGTTAAAATGAAACTGATTTTAAAATGTTTTTAAAAAGATTTAATAAGAAATCAATATTTAAACAAACAAATTCTTTTCAGAATCAAAAGAATTGAAACAATCATATCTAGAGTTTATTTCAAGAGAGAATTACACTTCAAGGTTTTACAATTCATACCCTTGGAATAGTTTTCCTATGAAATTTAGTTGAACGTATAATTTTCATTCAGTTTCAGTATAATAGATAAAACAGCTGTACCTTTATGTAATCTGTAGAGCTCAAGTTAATTTTTTAATAAAAAATTTACCTTTTCCTCTAAGTAATATCTAAAATGAGATTGGACTCATGAATAATTAGTCCAGTAAAACAAAAGTAGTTCAAGGTATGAAAACCACAAAATATGTTACAATGTAATATGTAATACAATAAATTAAATATATTTTATTAATACAACACATTTATGCAGCACAATTAGTTTTCACTACAACTTTAGGATTAATCCATGTTAGGTAAATAGATTAATTTATAAAATAAACAAGCTGTATTGATACATCGTATTTATATTTAGCAGTGCTTACACCATGACTTTTTGGTAGTGATATTCAGGCTTCCATATAATCAGCTGATTTATTATGCCAAATATAAAATAATATTGTCATAACAGTTATGCTAATTGTATAGAAATTTCCGCTATATGGCTCCATTCTATGGTGAATTTTTTAAAAATAAATATAAATGTTTATATATACAAGTATATTAAAGCGAATTTATGATAATAAATAATTAAATTAGGATATGAATAGGCATTTATAATTAAAATCATCTGTTTTTTGTTTTTTCTTTTAACCTCTGGGACCACAGTTAGGTATTATTTCAAAGGATGAAATGAATGACAAATTTTTGTAGCGTGTGAAAATGTCATGCCTGACTGGGATTTGAACCCAGGACCTCTGGATAAAAGGTCGAGATGCTACTACTCGCGCCACAGAGGCCGGTGAAATTATCTCTGTTAATGATAATAATTCTACTCAAGCAGTTGACTTCCAACTGCACAGAACATCTGTATAAATAAAAATAATCAATGAGTTTTGTTTACTGCAAGTTCTATGTAATATAAATAGTTCATTACACAAAATTAAATGAGTGCAATATATATTTTTATTGCTTATATGTGTATATAAAGTATAAGCTACAAAGTTGAAAAATTTATTTGAACATACTTATAAAATGTTAAGCTTACAAATTAAGTAGTGGTTACAAATGGATTTTTAAGGAATTTTTAAAATTATATTAAATTAGTGATTAAAAAAAAAATTAATTGCAGTTGATTCTTTAATCAAAGAAAAAGAAAAATCCATATCAATACGGTAGTAATAACTTTAGGATAAAATAAAAACAAAATGTTTCCAAACATGGTTATCTAAAATGTAAAATGAAAAAATTTAATGGATCAGCATATCTCATTAATTGCAAACATGTAAAATCTTACTACAAAAGACCAAACAAATATATAATTATTCATTTTAATAATCCATTTAACTAAGTCATCGTGAGGTTGCAAATGTTTTCATTTTTATCTCAGTCTCATGATCACTCATATAAATTCATTAAATTGCATCGCCTAGCTACACTCTAAGTAACTGCTAAAATTAATAACAGATAAAACTTTATCATGGCAGTCAATCTGTTAATGTTTATTTTTTTTGTGTGTATATTTTGCAGGAACTAATACACATAGAAAGAAATAAACATGCAAATAAATTCAAGATTTCTTTTTAATTAGCATTTTAAAACCTAGAAAAATTTATACTATATATACTACTGTATCTTTTCTGAAGCATCTAACAACTAACTCGAAATACTGCATACAAACCTGGTCATACTGAAACTGTATATTATTGGTGTCCAAAGTGAGGATACAATACAAAAAGCAATGGTGCATGTGCTATTAAATAGTAAAATGACCATATTATGACGTTATATTCAGACATTTAATATTATGTAAAGTTCACACTAAAAAATAAAAGAAACTGGTAGTTCTGTTTATTAAAATGACTTAAAGCTATTTTAATAAAAGCAATATGGAAAAAGAAATGTAATAATTACATTTTTTTTATTTTAAAACATAAAAGAAATAAAACAGATTTTTCTTTTTAATGTACTTAACCACTACTTCAGAACTTTCTTAAAAGATGTATAAAATATTTACATAAATTCTGGATTATACAAGAATTATATATATACACTCAGCTTTAAGGCTAGTGCTACAATCAGCTGCTACTAAAAGTCTAGGCAGCACTGGCAACTTTTACTAAGTCCAACATTACAGGACAAGACTATCAATTTCTTCCATCTTCAAAACTTACAGAGCCAGAAATTATTGATTCATTTCCTAGAGAAAAGTGTATACAACAAAATTGTTATATATTTATCACATTCTGACTAACACTATTATTGGTCGCTCATGAGCACAGTGAAAGAAAAATTAAATTATAAATATTAAAAAATATTTTCAAAATATGACATGCAACTAAAAGCATCTAACAGTTCTGATCTATGAACACATTATATGTGATATGACCAAAGAGCTTTCCACCATATATTAAAACAATGATCTTAATAAGCCCATAATAAACTCTTTGTTTTCAATGATACAAGTAATAAAGAAATCCATGTTTGAATGAATTAATTTTTATGAAATAAATGAAATTTTGGAAGTTTTTAATTCAGATAAAGTCCTTACACAGATGTTTTAATTTAACTTAATGTATGTATGCATCCATTGTAAAACTTCTTTTCAACCCACTGAGCAGTATAGAGTAAAAAAAATCTCTCGATTTATAATTTGTTTTTGTGTTTAAACCCTAAATACTTTTTTCCTCCAGAGTTTTTACCTTTTATTTATTTCCAACTGGATTATTTTCAATGAAAACAGCAATAACTCTCTAATTTTCATTATCTTTTGGACTACATTATATATATGGACTACAATATCTATTTATATATAAATACAGTATGTTCTGTCGTTGGATTAATTAGAGTATTGTAATAAAAGGTTTGTTGAAATTCCAATCAGGGAAAATATCTCCATACTCTAAAACACTACTTTAATATTATATTTCTATAATATATAAATATATATATATATATATTTATAGTTTCCAGATTTTATGTCATAGTACCTAAACCACAATGCATTTAGTGATTTTCTTTTAATATATAAATGTTAAAAAGAATTTCAGAATTAAGAAAGGAATGTTTGAATAAATAGAATAATTAGATAATTTGTATAAATGAAATTTATTTTTAAACGTAATCTAACTTTCATTTATATTGAAATTAAAACTTGATATGCAATATGATACATCTAACTAAATATTTTAATAGTTATCTTTCTTAGGCACAACTACTAATACAAAGAATGTCAAAGTAATATAGAAACTTTTTAAAAATTGACTCTACAAGAGAGTTTATATGTAGTTTTATGTGTGTAAAAGTTTACTTCCAGCTATGTAGCGATTCTTTTAAATAGATTTTGATAACTTTATTAAACTGATGGTTTACTTCAATAAAAATTTGACATTAATATGAAATTTCACTGAGCAATATTTTTAAAATGGCTAGCAATAATGAGAAGGAAATTTTACACAACAAACGTATAAATTAAAACTAAATTTACAAATAAAGTTATTGATCATTCTTAAAAAAAATAATAATATAATAATTACTTCCAATGTACCAGTAGAGAAAAGTATAGAAGGACGAGCACTTTAGAACATTAACTTAGTTGAAAGGAGGTTAAAGAGAAATAAACTTTTACTACTTTGTACTTAGTATTAATTAGCTATGCTCACACCTTTTTTAAAACTCATAAGAGAAAAATAATATGAGTGAAGGCCAGAGGTATGAATTATATATAATGTTAGGCAGAGGTTTTGAAACCAAATAAAGGACTGGAAAAATGCTGTCCACAATTTAATGATAGTGTAGTATAGCTCAAAGTTTAAAAAACAAAAAATTTAAAAGAACTAAGAACAAAGAGATCAAATTTAGACAGACTTAAGTGAGTGATGTGAAATTAAAATCTGAGAATACCATTGAAGAAAGCCAGTGATTATAAAAGTAGGTATAATAAAAAATAAATGGATTGGTAATTACTTTTTTAAACCAAAAGAAAATTTGTAGTAAGGTAACAAAGAGAAAAGCAATTTTAGACTTCAGAGTAATTTTAAAAGGCAAGTCAAAGAAAACAAAACCACTGTAAGATACTGAATAATATTGAAACGTATTTGAAATGTGAATTGGAATAGCGTTTAAAATTTCAGAAAATATGAGGATTAAATCAAAATGAAAAGTTATTTAATAGTTTTACAAATCAAACAGCTTTAATAAGAATGGAAAATGAAGAAAACCAAGCTGTAATACAAAAACAATGACATGAACATGTAGCTTAACTCCAGTGCACTTTCATTTGTATAAGGAAAACTCAGTTAAGGAGCAAAAAAATTTTTTTAATTGCAGATATAAAATTCTAGAGATAAGAAACTTAAGTGATGAAGGTTGACTACTGATATTATTATCTTAGCTAAAAGTAGGAATGAAATATAGGAAATATATGAAGTAGTGTGAAAGGAAGAAAGAGTAAACCAGAGTCAATGAAATACAATAGACAGAAGGATGAGAAATTAAAATGTTAGAATACAACATATCTGAAGTTGTATGACTTTGTTAATTTCATAGTAAAATTACAAGAAAAGAAAAATAGGTTTTAGAAGGATCTAATATACTTGTATGGAGTGTAGCTGTACGTCAGAAAAACATCGAGAAAAGAAAAGCCAGTAAAACAAAAATTTTTTTTTTAGATGTAGTATTACAGGGGAATGTTGAAATTTACAAATTGATACATACAAATTAAATGAATGTTAAGAAAATTAGGGAAAAGAAAAGGTGTGCCAAAATCTTGTAAGATTGATGGATTGGACAAGTTTAAAGGGTAAAACTAAAAGGAATGTAAAGATCAGAACATCTGAAATACTGAGGAGATAGGATATAGGATGTTGACTTAAAGAGACTGGTGCAGATAGGAGAAAATCAAGATGTGTTCTAAACCAATCAAATAACTCAACAAGAAAGAATTTCCTCAGAGAAAATGTTAGTTTCTTGAAGAATCTTAAGATTCGCATCATAAAGATATGACTTGATATTATTATTTTATAATTTGATATTCAAAAAGACACTAGAAAAAACTAAATCCTACAAAGATTATATTTAAAAGACTTCATTATCAAAGATGCATCTTTAGCTGAAGATAATATAATCCATCTCTTAAAACCAATGAGAAACAGAAAATTAACAAAATAATGCTGGAAGTAAAAATAATTTAGACTAACATTTCCACTAACCCCTACTTGTAGGAAGATAGCTGGAAGAAAAATAATACAGTTGTCAATGATAAAGTTTAAATGAAGAAACAGGAGAAACTTCATAATCCTTTATCAACACATAAAATCTAAAAGAATCAAGTTAAAATGTAAATTTGGTAATGAATAAGTAGTACATCTGTTCAAAGAACTGTGGTAAAGAGAATAGAACACTAGACATTATTTAATGCAGCAGCAGAATAAGTAGCCTATGGAGAACAAGCTACTCACTACAGATGTTTGATTCAGAGTTTAGTTGGTGGGACATTTGTTATCCAGTTTGGAAAATAATTGCAAGATTTCAATAAAAAAGGGCATTTTTTCTTTTTAGATTTTGCATTTGAAATAACTTTAAACACAGAGGTTAGAAACCATTATTGAAAAAAATCATGTAATCATATACTACAAATTTAGAATAAATACTGTGTTTGTGCTCTCATATAATTTGTGCATTACAGATTTTATTTTAAGGATGTGTTACTTAGGTAATTTACATATAAATACTGGATTATATATAATGTTCTATTAAAATATTATCACATCATACAAAAACTAGTAATCTTGACACTTTAAAATCATATTTTTTTTTATTTGGTTGATCATTTAACTTTTAATCAAATTATCATCAAGATTAAAAAAACGCAAAAATAGATAAAATAGTTACTAGCCATGTCATTGAACAGGATGATTTTATTATATAAAACTGTGAACAAATATTCTAGATTTGATCATTCTCATGAAAAGGATATAATAAATAACCTCGCATTAATCTGATGTTAATCACTTATTTTGTTTCTAATAAAAGATAATTAACAATATAAGTCTTACAAAGTATAAACTATGTCTGCTCAGAACAAGTAAAATCAGGCTTTAGTCTTTTTAGCATTTATTGATTTGTGGAACCTATTTACATACTACTCTAACTTCATGATAAGATTTTTTTTAATTTTAGAATTAAAGAAAAAAAAATCACATATTATATCTACATATCATGTGGTATATATTTTACACTTATTGATTTTACAATGTCTTAAGCAGTAAGTACCAAAGATAAATGTCCACTAGAGGACACCTTAACTACTTTTTAAATCATATTTGAACTGAATGATTAAATTATTTGAAAGATTTAAAGGTAATAAATTCTTTAATTCATACAGGTTATAATAAAATAGTATTTGTTTTAACTGTAAATCATTTAGTGAAAAAAATAAACTCTAAATAGAAAGCTAGAAAATAAATTGTCATCAAACTAACATTATTACTATCTTCCAAACAACATAACACATTCTAGATTCTTATACTGTTATAGATCATTATTTACTCTTTTGTTTTGTTTATTTGATAATATTTTTAAAATGTGCCGAGTCACATTAAAAACAAAATGGAAGAAATATGTATGAAAACACTTATAGAAATAAAAAACAGATAATAAAAATATTTCTCTATTTAAACTAGATTTAATACTACTAGAGATAACAACGGATAATCTGCCAACAGCTTAATCCAATTTAGTAACCAATTTCTATGATCTCTGAAGTTTAAAAAATGCTGGGTACAATTCTCCATTGGATGCTGAGGGCATCTAGCAGATATATGCTAAATTATTGATGCCACTTACAATTTTCAAAAAATTCACCAGCTGAGATCATCTTCTCTCCTTCAGTTAGATGAAGCAGGTGATTCAATTACTCTCCAAACTCACAACAAGCAGCAAATTCTGAGATAACATTCTTTAAAATTATAATTATTTTACAAATAACTATAAGTTTAAAACAACTTTAGAGAACTTAAAATTCTAATAATGTATTTAAAAAAAAGAACAGTTCTTATATAATAAATTACCAGTGTAAAATATAACCATCTCACATCAATTATTTAAACTAATTGTATGATCAGGTATACCATTTAAAACATTGATAAGTAAATAAAATTAAGCCATAAAACATATGAGTAAAGTGATTTTAAAAAAAAACAGACAGAAGAAAGTGCCCAACAAAGAAAAATGTTAACAAGAAAGAAACAAACAAAATAAATTCATAATGAAAATTAAAGTGATAACATTTTTTTTTTTAAAGTTTACCTACCTGGACCTTCACCATTTTGAACAACTTCTTCCTCATCATCTAAAAAGTCACCAGTTTCAAAATCCTGTATAGTATGCTTTACGAATTCATCTGAAATAATTATTAAAATAGATCAACTACATAAATTTTAACACATATAGGATGTGAAATTGTTTTTTTTGTTTTTTGTTTTTTTTTTTGTTTAACCTTTGAAATCACTGTTAAGGTATATCTTCAGAGGATGAGATGAATGAATTGTAGCGTGTGTGAAAAATGCCATGCCTGACCGGGATTTGAACCCGGGACCTCCGGATGAAAGGCCAAGACGCTACCACTCAGCCACGGAGGCCGGCAGGATGTGAAATAAACTTTATTATCAAATATAAAAATAATTGCACTGAAAATGAATCAACCAACAGGATACTGTATTCAAAATTTTTAATATCTTCTATCTCAGTTTAGAATAATGTAATGTATACAGTAATTTTCATGAAAAACCACTTGACCTTAATACAGTCTTTTTATATATTGCATTGTGCTATGCAATCATAATAACCATAACATATTTTAATTCTTTCTTACATACTATTGTTTTACCTTGAGAGGAATAATAAACTTGTGCTACTATCTCTGAAAATGCACTGAAATTAGAAATTTACTTCATTGATGATGCTGTTCTGTCATATTATGTAGCAAATGGATTTAATTTTATTGAAGAAAATTATAATGGCAACAAATAACTACTTTACTCATCACTTCCTCAGTTAAGATCACTTTACAATTATTGTTATTCTTGGAAGTGGTATGCCATTTTCTTTATTATCTTGTGTTTTATATCAAGTCACCTAATCAGTATGTTATGGTACCCAAAAAATGAACATATTTAGATTAAAGATCAGGATACAATAAACATTAAAAACCAAACAAAAAGCTTGATGTGAGCGAATGATTCGTATATAACACGATATCGACTTCCCCACAATTTTTTTAACAATATTATCACAGTCGCCAATTATAGTGAGAACATAATTCATAAAAAATCCACACGATATCAAGCCTTCTCAGAATAATTTATTTAGCACAACAAAACAAACAAACACTTACAACGCTTAACAAAATCTACATGAAACAATTTTAAACTTTGCGCAGACTACAGCGGCAGCGTAACCTTTCGGAATACGTCACACAAATGAACCAATCCACAGGTCGCTCGACCACTTATATATATATACTGTTAGCTGACGTCTAGAAAACACTAGAAAAGTCTATTTGCTTCTATTACAAATATCTTCATTATTTATAAATATAATTAATTCTAAATAATATAACCAGTTATTAATTAACTATACTAAATTACAAATTACTTCTTTTATGTTAGATTCTGTCTCATTAAACAGCATGACATAACCTAATAACATTGCCAAATTATTAAAG
This sequence comes from Zanna intricata, assembly GCA_010016005.3. Classification (NCBI taxonomy): domain Eukaryota; kingdom Metazoa; phylum Arthropoda; class Insecta; order Hemiptera; family Fulgoridae; genus Zanna; species Zanna intricata. Next base: position 3,700 of record JAAAKQ030507517.1, on the reverse strand, counting down.
ATTTAACATTTCATCTTCAAAATACTGGATTTTTTCTTCTATAGGACCTTTTAAAACTAATTAGCGACACTTTTTCCAATAGGACTACTGTTTTTAACAATACTATTAGCAGCGATGCTACCAATAACTCCACTGAAGGAAGTGCTTCTAATTAGTTTCAAAAGGTCTATAAAGGAAAAAAATATTAAGCATTTTGAAAGTCAAATGTTTAGTTTTCATTTAATAATTCTTAGATTTTAATATCTAATCTTCAATAACCTGTGGTTGTTGATAGTATAGTTTTGTTTTTCAATCCCCTGTTATGGATTAACTAAGTTCCCTGTATCATATAACTTACATGGACCATATCTGACCCCTATAGGGGAAGACACCCACCTTGTGAAGATCCCAGTTGCCACACCACCTCCTCTATTCCTAGCTCTGATGGGTTTTATCAGAGGTTTAGAACCTCCAAACTTGATAACAACTCAGTCATCAGTTTGGTCTTTGCCAGGATACCACTGATGTAAATGCCTTGACAGACATTTCTGTCAGTGTATTTATACTGATGGAAATTCTTACTGCATTTCATTGAGTAGGAATTAACTGTAAACCCCTAATAATGAATAATGTATTAGTTATAATCAGCCTATCATGAAAACAAGTAAACCTGTGACAACCAGCAACAAAAATTCTTCATAAAAAGATTTTGATTGATTATCCATTACTTTGTGATCAAACTTTATCATAATTATGTAAAGTATAAAAAAGCATTATAACGTATGTATAGATGTAAGCAAACTGACCAGTAGCATTAGCATGATGATAGTCAAGATCCTGAGGAATATTAGTGGAGGCACTGTCATCACAATCACGTAATCCTTGTACTACAGCCTGATGAAACTCTAATAAATCATCTCCAACTAGCTTTTGTATAAAGTTTGAAGGCACAAGACCACGACGTCCATCCAGAAGTTCACCATCATAAAATCCATCCTGAAAAACAAAATGGTATTGAGTAAAGTAAAATGTTAAAAACTAGTCAGTATTCATTAATGATACTCATAAAAAATTTATAGAATTTCATGAAGTATATAAATTATAATTAATGATATTAAAAATATCCTTTGCCATTCATCTTTATCATATGGCTGTTTGCCTGAGGAAATCCCTAGCAAAAAGTTTTTCTCCAGTCTCCTCTATTTCATGCTAAAATGTTGAGTCCCTTATATCTGTTTAGATCACCTACAATTTTTACTACTTTCTATCCTTTTTTCTTTGTATCTTCTGTTGTTTCAATCAATGCTTCTCATTTCATGATATATCCCAATAAGTTAGTTTTTCTATTCTAGATTGTTCTGATTAAGGTTTTATTTTTACTCACTCGCCTCATTACTTCTTAATTTTTCAATCTGTCACTTGATTTTCTTCATGCCACACTTTAAATGCTCTCGGTTTTTTAAATTTTTTTCTTCATATCAATGTTTCATAATCTTAAAAAAGAACACTCCAAACATAACACTTCACATGACACAATTTAACTACATAATAATTATTTTCATTTTCTAAATACTTTCTCATTCATTGCTATTCTGGTTATAATTTTTTAGCCATTATGAAATATAAAAAACTGGTTTGACTACAATTATCAACAAGTGCAAAAAAGAACCTGAAACAACTCTAACTTGATTGTAATATATCCGTATTTCTGCATCAGAAATTTTGTTTTATAAAAAATTTCATACAATCATCCATTTAAGAAAAGCTGTGAAAATTTAAATTATGAGATTATTTAAAATTGAAAAGTCAAACTAAATAATGTAGAATACACAATATTTATTTTGATTTGATAAAATCAGATGATTCTGAAATAACTGAGCCATACTTCCAATCAAGCTCTGTCACCTTTACTGCTGACTTCATGGTTTATTAGCAAAGGAATTTTTTCATTTAAAATGTTAAAATCATATGAGCTTTTTGTTATGAACATCCTACAAAACTAAAATTTAATTCAATATATCCAACAAAACCCTTATTAAGTGACTAAAACTAGATTTTTTTATAACTAAATTGATCATAAACTTAAATAGGGCCCAGATTTCTAAAGAATTAAAAAATTATGAGACATATTTAAATTTCAAAAAACTTGAGAATAATATAAAATAAACATTAAATTACAGCTACTATAATTTATTTATTCTAAATAGAACACTTATCCAACTAAGTTTATGTATTTAGAACTTATAAATTTATGCATTTATAAATTCTCAAAACAGTTTTTTCATAAATGAGAAACTGTAATAATTATAAAACGCAGGACCATTAACCAGCATGCAATTCAACAGTATTTAAGCAGTCAGTAACAATAACAGAATTTAATGTCTAGGAAGGTATGTTAGAACTTTCCTCTTTCTTTTAAAAAGTTTTAAAAATGAAATATACTGAAAAATAAAATAAGAAAGTCAAAAATTCACTACAATATTAAGGGGTACGTTAATAATGTGACATGTTTAATATTTAAAATAACCATGTTGTAAAATTCCTATGCTGATATGCAATTTTGATTTTATTCAAACTGGTTTATATTTTGTTTCCATGCTTTAATTATTATATGTTGTTTTGTTACAAGTTGATGTGTATCATCATTTTTTATAGTAACCTTTGACAGCATCCATGACATTCCACCTAAAAAAATACAGAATAGTTTTTAAATAGACTGTAGTATACTTCTAGTGTACTGCAGTACTTCAAGTAATACTTTAAAGTGAAAATGTAATACATTTTAAATCTACTACACTACACAGAATGTTGTATACTATATTCTTTAAACCAGTGATTCTCAACCTTTTCAACTCCACAACCCCCAAAAATTAAAAAAAATATATAATGAGTATTTTGTGACCCTCATCCACAACCCAATGAAACCTAGTTAAAACTATTTAGTTACATTGATAGCAACAGATATGAACATGCATGTATGGAATGTCCAGACATGAGCAATTTAGAGGTTCCAACTTGATGTGTACGTACTCCTTGTAATTTGGTCTGCTTGCATAATATTCACTGTGAGACATCATGGTTGAACATCATATGATACATTTGAACACATCAAGCTCTTAGCAGTATAAAAGAGACATAAGGGATTGCCAAAAGTTTGTTTAGTTTCGAATGGAAAACGTGAGCCTTGTCCCTTTATTTAATTTTTTAAAAGTGTAATTTCATTGAAAATAATAATAATTAAGGTTTTGGATTTTTAGTGTGCAGTTAAACAGTGTAATTGTTTTTTTTTTCAATAAGATTCTTATGCAAAATGGATAAATTTGTGGAAAAAACAAAGTGAACCATCTATATTTAGTGAATCAATTGGTAAAAAGACAAGATTATACAATGAGAGTTATTTAGATTAGTTTTACCTCATTGGGTGGAAAGCCATAGTGTGTTAATTGCTTTGACGTCCTTTCCAATAAAAGCATGAAGTCATCAAAATTAATTTGGCACTTGGAATCTAAGCATCCAGATCATAAAAGCAAACCCTTGATTTTTTCAAAAGAAAATTACATAATTTGAAAAATCAACAAGCTTCTATTTGAAAATCAAGCCACGGTGATAAAAATACACTTGAAGCATCTATCTTGTAGCATTAAGTGTTAACACATTGTGTTAAGTTTGGTTGATTGATTTATTATCTTTATTCTTCATTATTATTACTATGGTCGATTAA
>JAAAKQ030507495.1:3549-19966 GCA_010016005.3 Zanna intricata | reverse complement strand
GAGTTTAGTAACCAATTACCTTCAGAAACTGATGTTTCAACTGATTTACATGTGGATAATTCTCATCAGCTGATCAATTCAGATCACAATGATAATAAATTTTCTAGAGCTCAATACCAGGGAAAAATAAGATTATTATAGTGGAATTATCATCCTCCATTGTTATAAATGAAAAAAGAAATTTCACCTCATCATCATCAGGTGTAAAATGGAAAAAATATTCACATTATCTCTCCTCTGTTTTTTCAAAATATATTTATTGAAGACATAAAAAGACCAAAAATCCCAAACTTCAAGCAATAAAAAAAAAAAATGATGTCAATTGTTAAAGAAGGTAAGCATTGTCTTCATGCCCAGTTGATTAAGTGATTTTCTAAACTCTAACCAAAGAAGGTAGAACAAACAAGAATAAAAATGTTTTAAATAGTATTATTTTGTAATTTTCATCAAAGATTTATTATAACGAAGTGGGCAGTCCATTTTACTTATTATAAATTTTCCAATTTACTCTACCTTTGTAGTAATATTCTATGTTTATATTTTTTTTAATAATAGCAAAATTCAACTTTTTCATGAAACTATTAAATAAATAGCAAACCTCTTTCTTTTGATAACCTAAACAATATCCACTATTTATTCTTTTGAAACTGTTATAAACTCAAATCTGGAAAACATATATTCAAATTATGAACTAGTAAATTATTTTGTAAAGTTCTCAGAAGTTTTAATAACACTGTTTTGATTTATTTTTTTTTAAATTTATTTTCTTTTAATTTCTGTTAATTGTTTATTTTGATTGCTTTTATTTATAAGTTGGTAATTAATTTTATTTGTTTTAATTTATTTATAGACATCCTAAAAATTATTAATGTCAGGTAGTTGCTGACAGTTATAAATAATAGGAAGTAATAAACCTTTAAGTTTATTGTTAAAAAGTTTTCTCATTTCCAATCTACTGGGGGAATTAAAGAAATAAGACATTCTCCTCCTGAATATATAACAATAAATTTTAATAATAAAACTATTAATAAATTAATATGTTGATAGTATATAATATATTAATACTTTATCTAAAAGAAAAATTACTTTTATCAATTACGTCTAATTAACAAGTAAAAAAAAGAACCAGCTTCTTTTCATGAATTATATTTCAGTAACAGAAAGTAAATAGAAACCTATATTAAAATTGTTTTCTAAATTACAAAAAATGTCAACAGCAAGAAATCACAGGGGATAAAAGCAGATTGTATTTTAGAACAGTTAAGGTAATTCACTATAAAACTCGTACATTCTAGTACAGATTGAATTTTGGTAACCAACTTTTTTAAATAAAATTTTTATTTTCCTAACAACTGTTTTGCAAAACTTCCAGTATTTAAACTTATTTGTATAAACCATATTCAAATTTATGCTTTAAAAATGTTAAAAATCTCACTCTTTCTTTAAATATTAATTACATTACTAAAATATATATAGTAAAAAAATTCACTGGCAATTTAAAAACAATCCTTCTAATTTAAATATCAACATTTTTGGTTGAATGCTTTGAAAATTTAAAAAAATTTTCAAGATTCTATCTTCACCCATTATTTATGTACTATATTATTAAATTTGAAATTTCCTAAAAATGTTGTAACTTTACCTTTTCCATACTAATATAATTAAATTAAGGAAAACAAATAAATGGTTTTATCTTTTTCAAATACAAATAGCTTTAGATTCTTAGAATGATTTTACTTTCTCTATGATTTTGAATTGATGACAATCAATAATAGTTAAACACAACAATTATCATTGATGACTCACATAATGATATGTTATTAACAGATATATAATCAGAAGCAGCTTAAGGAAATACATAATCTCTATTAATAAACAGGTAAGTAAAAAAATATTCTGTTAAGATGTGAAGAAACAGAGCAGTATAAATAAATAATGTATTTTTTGAAATACAAAGTATTTAAATGATCTAAAAAATTTTGAAATACATGTAAGTAAAACATAGAATATTATTTCATCATATAACATTAATGGTTATCATGATATGTCCAATAGTACAATAATGAATAATTTTAATTTATATTTAGTTTTCATTTTATAAGCTTACCATACACATTTAGAGAAGCTGAATGATCAACAGAACCAAGGCTGTTTTTTGCTAAGCATGTATACAGACCTCCATGCTGTACTCGTATATTAGTAATATTCAAATGGCTAATAACATATCCTGCAGGACTGAGAAAACTACCAAGAACATAGCCACCTCTGGGAAGTAGGGCACCACCATCAAGTAACCAAGATATACGAGGAGGAGGATTTCCAGACGCAATACACTTCAGTGAAGTTGACATTCCTGGCTGCATTGTTTGTTCAATAAACGTAGACTGTAATTCTGGATATATTGCTAAAAATAAAGAAAAGAAGAAAAAAAAGTAAAAATGAAGCCACAGTCTTTTTTTAAAGTATATAACATTAAAAAGAACGTTTTAGATTATCAGACCTAAATTAAAAAAAATGTCAACAGCAAGAAATCATAGGAGATACAAGCAAAGATAGTATTTGATTGTATCAAATAGAGATTGTACCCGAGAAGAGTCAAATACAAATCCATAGATCTGGAAAGGCTTTGTTTTCAAGTTACTGGCTAACGTAAGATTTCACCAGGATTTCAGCTTTTCTAATAAAAAGAAGCTCAAATGTAATTTTTGAGACCCAAATAAAGGAGTAAAGTAGGTTGTTTTTTATGTAATTTGAGTTGAGAAGTGGGATAAAACAGTCTCATGACTGTAAATCGGTACTTTTTAAGATATTTGACGAAAACACAAAATTCGCTGTCGAAAAATAATTTTTTTTAGGTTTGTAGTACAATGGCTTTGTTAAATAACTAATAAATTTGGAAGACTCAGTAAAAAAACTAGTAGAGAATTTAATTCTGAGAAAATTATTTTAAATACAGCCAATAAAAAGTAAATGTAAATTTTTTAAAATTAAACAAAATTAATTTTATAACATGTAGTCAAATCCTTTGACCCTTAAAATTTTAATGAAATAAAATTCATTTTATGACTCTAAGATCAATGGGAGATCAACTTGGAGCATTTGCTTTTTAAACATTCAAAGTTTTAATTGCAGTTAATCATATTAATATTAGTTAAGAGAGAACAGTAATAAATACATAACATATATATAAACATAAATAAAAGTAATAAATATATAACATATTAGTAAAGTTATAATAGATAAAGTTATAAAGTACAGTAATAACATGTAAGTGAAATTATAACTTTTGTATAAAGAAGTATTCTGTCTGTTGCCAAACTAGGTAGGACAATTTTAAAACTAAGTTAATATAATTAACAGTAACTTCATTAGAGTAATGAAAAAAAAAATGGCATATAATGAGAATGAATCCAAGGAAACTGTTATGAAGTCTTGAGGGATCCTGATAACAGTCAAATTTTTTAATGAGTGTTCTATTATTATGTATATACAACAATCCCTACTTTTCCCAATCATTGCAAATGAATGACAAGACAAATAAATATTTTTATTGAAGAATTTTACAAAGATCAAATGCAGCTCTACTGTTAAATTGAAATCAACTTTTCACTAGAAATTACAGATTTGATATGAAAATCATAATTATTAAGCCAACAATCAATAACACAATTTAGCTCTGAGCTAATGAAGACAAACTATAAATTTCAAAGAATATTATTTGATTCACACTTTTCAGATAAGAAACATCAGCAAACATTTCAAGAATATCTTCTTTTATACAAATTTTTTGGAGAATTTTAAATTTTAATAGTGCATACCTCCTAATGCTAATTCTGATGTAGCTTGAGCAGTTTCATCTCCACTTTTTGCAAAACACTGATACATCCCTCTATCATGTTTTGTCACACCTTTCAATAACAATTGTTCACCAATTTCTAAAATGTTAACATGGCCATCTTCTAATAAAGATTGTCCATCTTTTAACCATGTTCTTGTTACAGTCCCAGCTCCACCATGAACTGTACAATTAAATGATGCTTCAGAGCCGCCATCAACCAACTATAACAAACACAATTAAAACTTTTACACTAAATCAAAACAGCGTTTTTATGAGAACTTTTTCATAAATATTTAATACAATAAATTAATTTCCAGTAGTATTGTTATAAAAACTTTTATATTAATCCTAATACATACATAATGCTTAATTGATTTTATTACCAGAATATCTTCCAGAAGTTATCTTAATGGAGAAGACTTAAATGAGAAAAAACCTTTTTGTTAATCATGTAACCTATCACCTTATGTTAATAACGTAAATATTTTACACTGATAAAATTTAAATGTTATTTTGAAAGAGAGTTTAATAAAATCATATCTTATATACTGTAAATCTTATCTTGTCTCAGAATCATTTTTACGAACCTTTGTAATAGAAATTATCACCATAAACATGTTTTACTGGTAAAAATAATGAAACAAGTTGTTACAAACATAGGTTTGGAAAGGCTTTGTTTTTGAGTTATGGCTAACATAAGATTTTACCAGGATTTCAGCTTTTCTGATAAAAAGAAGCCCAAATGTAATTTTTTGGGCTCAAATTAAGGAGTAAAGTAGAGTGTTTTCTTATGTAATTTCAGTTGAGAAGCGGGATAAAACAGATCTCAGGGCTGTATCTCTGATACTTGTTAAGATATCCGATGAAAAGACAAAATTCGGTGTCAAAAAAATTTTTTTTAGGTTTACAGTACAATAGCTTTGTTAAATGACTAATAAATGTGAAAGACTCAGTAAAAAAATTTGTAAAGAATTTAATTCTGAGAAAATTATTGTAAATACAGCAAATAAAAAGTAAATTAAAATTTTTTATTGAAGCAAAACATATGAAAAATAGAAAGAAAATTGTATTATTCATTCTACATCTAATAAACATTATTCTGTTAAAATATAATTGTTAATATAATTATTGTAATGTTTTAATAAAACTCAAAAAATTATTTTTATACATTAATATTACTAAAAACGTTTATTCTATTGATTTAAAATGAGTAATTTTTTATATTTTAAATTAATGTATATTATTAATAAAAGTTAAAGATTAACCTAATAATAAATTTGTAATATTGCACTGTAAAATAATTCGATAAGAGCAATGGGTTTCGTATATATTTATGTTAGAATACTGAATATCTATACATAGTTAAATTAAAGATATTCCTGTAAATTATGTAGGATTTTATTCAGTGGTAAATTAAAAGGGGAAGTAAGAAAAATAGAAAACCCTATAATTTATAAAAAGTAATTTATAAAATTACTAGTTAATTATTAGTAATTTATAAAAAAAATATATTATTTTTTGGGAAAATAATATCGATATATAATGATAAGTAAGTAAAAATTAATAACAATGGCTTCAAAAGAAGATCATGGATTGTTTTATAATTCTTATAAAATTAACTATTATAAAGACATCTTAGTGATTACTTTACTCAGAAATAAGTATGCAAATAAATAAATCTTTATTCTGTTCAGAACATAAAAATATTTAATATAAATCACATCAATATAAGATAAATTATAAATATAAAATGAATTATAGGATAAAAAATAAATGTGATTAACCCTGCAGTACACGTGTATGCGTTTATACCGTATATTTATTAAAATATGATATAAATAATTTTTAGGTTTTATGCACTCGTTTTGCCAGCCAATGATTGGTTAGTTATTTAATTAAAAATCTTGTAATGCCGAGTATTTTACTTTATGAAATAGTTCCATTGTTTGTTTCTTAAAAGTGACTATTATTTTTTTAAAGAATAAGTGACTATTCTTGTTAGCAAAGATTGCACATTTATAAGTATAAACAAAATAATAAATTTGCATATTACTTTCTAAATAAAGGTCAGTATGATTTTACTTACAAATACCAGATAATGTTCTGACAGTCTATTTTTGTATCTTAAAAACTTGTTCTGAATTTTTTAGGGAACCTTGAGAGATGACATTATACTTTATACGAGAATTTATATTGCAATAATAATGACAAGCTTAGCATTTTATTAATGTGTCTTAGAGCCAAACAACCTGATTTTGTTATTTTTTTTGTCTTCAATTATTTAACTGGTTTGATGCAGCTCTCCAAGAGTCCCTACCTACTGTCAGACATTTCATTTCAGTATACTCTCTACATCCTACATCCCTAACAATATGTTTTATATATTCCAAATGTTGCCTGCCTGCACAATTTTTCCCAGGAAAAACTATTCCAGGATGCTTTAAGATGTGGCCTAAGAGTCTGCCCCTTCTTTTATCTATATTTTTCCAAATGCTTCTTTCTTTATCAATTTACCACAACACATCTTCATTTGTCATTTTATCCACCTATCCAATTTTTAATATTCTCCTATAGTATTACGTTTTCTTCTCATGTACAAAAATCATTGAAGTTTCACTTCCACATAAAGCTGCGCACCAAACATAAACTTTCAAAAATGTTTTCCGGATGCTTAAGATAATTTTTGATGTAAACAAATTATATTTCTGACTAAAAGATAGTTTCACCTGTGCTACTCGAAATTTAATATTGCTCTTGCTTCATCCATCTTTACTAATTCTACTTCCCAAATAACTAACACCCAAATAACTACATTTTCTAAAATGTTGAAAATTTTATTCCAGTTTACATTACCAAATGCCTTTTCTAAGTCTATAAACACCAAGCATGTTGGTTCTTTTTCTTTAATCTTCCTTCTACTATTAATCTGAGCAGTAAAATTGCTTCCTTTGTCTCTATACTCTTCCTGAAAACAAATTGGTCTTCTCCTAACACTTCTTCCACTCTCTTCTCAATTCTTCTATACAGAACTTTAATTAAGATTTTTGATGCAAAAAGCTAAGATTTTTGAGTAGTTAAACTAATTGTTCAGTGTTCTTCACATTTATTTGTTCCTGCTTTCTTTAGTATCATGACAATAACACTCTTTTTAAAGTCTGATAGACCTTCCCCTTTTTCATAAATCTCCCTTTTCCTCCAAAATTCCAAAATCTTCTTTTTTATCCTCTTTGACTTCTTCTTCTTCCTCTGTAACACAAATTCATAATTCATTTCCTCTGTATAAATATCCTTCAATATATTCCACCTATCTATCAACTTTTTCTTTCATATTATAAATCGGTGAACCATCTTTATTTAACACATGATAGATTTTTAACTTATGTACCACAAAATTCTCCTCAACTTTCCTGTATGCTCCATCTATTTTATCAGTGATCATTTCTTTTTCCACTTCTGAACATTTTTCTTTAATTCACACTTCTTTTACTAATTTGCACTTCCTGTTTATAATATTTCTTAATTGTCAATTGTTCCTTTTACCTTTTTCATTGCTAGGATTCTTATACTTTCTATGTTCATCCATCAACTCCATTACATATGTCCTTTGATATCCAAGATTTTCTATCATTTCTCTTTGATCCGATTAAGTTCATTGCTATTGATTTAAGAATTTCCTTTGTATTATTTTCTGATTCTTCTTCTATATATTCTATCATTTTTACTCAAAACTCTTGCGATGTCCTCCTCAAAAATCTTCTTTACCTCCTTTTCCTCAAGCTTCTCTAAATTCCACCGATTCATCTGCCACCTTTACTTCAGGTTTTTAAAATCCAATCTACATTATCACTAAATTATGATCGCTATCAATGCCTGCTCTAGGATATTCTTTGAAGTTGACAAGTTGATTTCTAAATCTTTGTTTAACCATGATATAATTTATCGTTGTAGTACAATGGTTTTTATCAAAATTACTATAACTTCCCATATATATTGAAGTCAAAAATAAATATATAACTAATTAAAGTGATAGATATTCTTACATTTTTATGTTAATAATATTGAAATAGTTCAGTCCTTGTTGTGTAAAGTCATGTTATTTCAAATTTGGGGGGAAGTTATGGAACTTTATAGAAGGTTGTATCTTTGTTTGTATTACTATTTTCACAGAAGAATTAATTTTTGGTTGGCAATCTGCACTAACAAAGTTTAGTTTTATAATTAATGTAATTATTTATTCTGTTTGGAATTAATTGTATTTATAAACAAAGTAGATATTAGTAATAGAAGCAAATTTTTCTAGTGTTTTCTAGAAGTACAACGGATTGTACATAAGGAAGATGAGGGGATAGACGATAACTCAGTATGTATCGTAGTTAGTTCCAATCAGTGATACTGCCATTGTAACTGCACAAAAGTTTAAATTGTTTCGTATTAGATTTTGTTAAAAGTTATAAGTGTATAAGTTATAAGATTTTGTTTTTGTTTGGTTAAATAAATTATTGTGAGGAAGTCTGATATCGTGTTGGTTATTTACAAATCATTCTCTCACAACACCATCTGATACTTTTCACTGTCACCAGGCTTTTTCCATGTCTATATTTTTCTATTACGATTCTTAAACTGTGTGTTGGCAAATACTAAATTATATTTCATGCAAAACTCAATAAGTCAGTTCCTTCTTTCACTCCTTTTGCCCAGCCCTGCCTTCCTTGGCCACAATATTTCCTTCCTTGCCTTTTCCAATGATTGCAATCCAATCTCCAACTATTATTAAATTTTCGTCTCCTTTTATGTGCTTAATTGCTTCATCAATTTTTCAAATACCCTACCTCATCATGATGATGAGGTAGAGTATTATAAGCTAAGCTTTTTTGAAATACTCTACTCTCCTCCCTATCTTCTTGTTTATTACAAAACTTTCTCCTACTTTATTTGATGCCAAGTTAATTATTCTAAAATTACCTGACCGAAAGTCGTTTTCCTCTTCCCAGCAAACCTCACTAATTCCTATTACATCAAAATTTAACCTACCCATTTATCTCTTTAAATTTTCTAACCAACCAACTATTTTTACAATTCTAAAATTCCAACTCATAGAATGTTATTTTTTAATTTTCTGGTGACCCCTTCCTTAGTAGCCCCCAACTAGATATCCGAACGGGGGACTAATTTACCTCCAGAATATTTACCAGGAAGGTACCTCCATCTTTGTTGCTTGAAAATACAGAGAGGTAATTTTCTCAGGAAAAAAAAACAACTGTTGTTTTCCATTGCTTTCAACTGCGCATTACTCAGAAGATTGAATGATATTGATACAGCCATTTAAGTCCTCCTTGTCCTTAACATTTACTGAAAGAGCTGCAGCCCTCTTTCTGGAATCATTCCTTAGTCAGACTCTCAACAGACACCTCTCTGATATGATTGCTCCTTTGTTCCAGTTACTCTGTACCATTGATCACTGAAGCCCCCTCATCATCGACAAGGTCTAATGATTCATAGAAGAGTTTCTTTTTTTTGTTATAAAAGAAGTCAAATTAATCATATTCCTTAAAGTTGACTCTAATAAAACATCCACAAATTTTGCTTTGTGAGGATTCAACTTTATCAGTAGCAGCAGTTATATCTATGCAAAGTCTATCTGAAAAAATACAATATGTTTTATCCATTTTAAAGTTAGATGGCTACTATCCACCCAGTGAATCTTAAATATTTAGAAATTAAATAATCCATAAATGTTATTAATTCATAAAATTAAATTTTCTTGAAAATATGGATCTAATTAATTTGTGAGTAACTAACAATTTAATTACATATATATTGAAACAAAAGATAAAAATAGTATATTTTCTCATATTTAAAAAGCTGTAAATGTTTCTGAAGATAACAAGCATTTCAGTTCTCTAAAACCATGCAAACATTTAGGTTCATATCTAAGGAAACACCTAAAGTAATGTAATCATTACAAGTCATAATGTATATATGTAAAGAAGCTGATAATATTTTAACAAAATTCCAAGAGATTTGTGAATAAAATTACAAAATGGCATCTCCAACATTAGTAGACACAGCAACGATGCTGTAGTTATTAGCAGTACTGAAAATAATAAAATGAATCACTTAGAAAAATAAAAACTTAAAAAATTACGTGATTAAAACTACAATTACAAAATAAGTAATAATGGTAATAAAATATATACATAATATATAAAATACATAACTTACTTGATATGTAGGTTGAACTTGAACTATAAGAGGAACTACAACAGAAAGATGCAATTCACGTCGATCTTCACCAAGCATGTTACTAGCTGTACAAACATATCTACCTTTATCCTCATATCGAACTCTTGGAAATCGTAAAACAGAATCAACAGGTTGTATTAATACTGAACCACCATTCTGAAGAATTTCTAAAGAACCATCAGTTTCTTTAAACCATCTGTAAACATAATCATATAAACAAAATATTTATTGAGTTGATGAGCCTAAGCTTTTATAGAAATCTAAGATGAGAAATCACTTCAATTTTTCTTTTTAAAATGAGATCCAAACTGGATATTAAACCCTGAAATACATTAGAAAACTAATTAATTAATGTATTTTATTTTATATGAAATAAATACATTAGATCATGATAATAAAACAGCAGATCTTTATTTTGATAAATGTGAATGCATAACTTGTTTAACTTATTTTATTTCTGAAATCTAGAAACTTGGCATGTCATGTGTTGGGCATGACATGAACATGGAGATATGTGTTGACGAGTTCATCATGGAAAAAGTAAAGAATGGCCTATCAGCTAGTATAGTTGATAGGCTTGTTTTAATTGAGAAGAGCTGAATTACCAATGTTTAAAAAAAAGATTTATGTTTTTCTTTTAATAAAATGTATACCTATGTTTAATTTGAAGATGATGAATCTACTTCAATTCTTAAGATAATATTTTTGGAACAACAATAAGGAATAAAGATTTTAAATGATTAAGATAAAGACACTACTGTTTAAAAAAAAAATCAGGATTAATTGTACTTTCCCACCTAGTGATACAGGAGAGCTATAGATGTAGAAGGGAAAATATCATAATCAACCCAATTTGGGTATAAGGGTTTTTCATGGATCTTGATGTTTTCACACCTAAGGAGCCCAAAAATCCAAGTGGAAATTTTCTAGATGTTTGTATGTACACGCACACACTTGTATGTGTTTGCGTGTCTGTGTATGTTTGGTGTCGCACTTAAAAACACCTTATATCTTCAGAACTGCAGGACTGATTTTGATCAAACTTGGCCAGGTTATTGTTGTATATGGGGCATTGATGCCATTAAATTTTCAACTTGAAAGGTCAAGGGGGTGAGGGTGTAGAGAAGGATCACACTCAATACCTCAAGATTTTGCAAAATTAAGATCTTTTTTTTCTTAGGCATATTTGTTAACAATTAAAAAGTAATAATATTTGGAAAAAAAATTTTGCAAAATTGCACCCCCGCTCCAAAAATGCTCTATATTAGCGGCTAAGTAGGTGTACTGTATCAATAGTACCCCCTATCACAACAAGGAACGCTAATGTAGCACTGATGTATTTTAAATTAACATGTATGAGTATATGAGTATGTAAGCCATGTGACAAGAAAGTCCTACAACTGTATTGTCAGGTTTTTTCCAATGTAAATAAAGAATGATGATGGGTCACAATGTGGAAACATTATTGTTAGAAGTAAATTAAGTTTACATACAAATTATTTTGCACATTAGTGTAAATTTTCATTTAAAGACAATTATACAAGTACAGTGGTGATATGCTTAAAGAAACTAATATAATTACATATGTAAAATGAAAATATACTTATATGTAATAAATTTTTATAAATTACTGGGGTCAGCTGAACAAAAAAACTCAACAATATTTAAATTAAAAAAGCACTAAGAATGGCCATTCAGTTAGTGCATGGCTTAGTAACAAATCATAAAGACTAGAAAGATTTCATTAACTGTGGAAAGTTAAAAATAGAAAATAGTAAATTTTTTTTTGAGAATATTGTAATTTAAAGTACCATGGAATAAAGTTTGCAGTGAATAAAGGAACAGTAAATTAATAAAATACATTTCTGAATTATTTTTAAAGGGAAATTTGGATTTTGGAAAAATTAATGCTTAATCCTGTAGCAACTATTACATTAATGTTTATTTTTATATTATTTATTTTAGTTAATATTAAATTTTACACATATAACAATTTTCTGACATTAAAATTATGTTTTAAATTTAAGTTTTCTAAACATTCATAAAGGAAAACAAATAAACATGAGTATAATAAAACAACAGTAATATTAATAATAATAAATAATGGTAAAAGAAAAAAACACTATAATTTACAAAAATAAGCAGAAGCAATTTACTTGTGACTACAAAGACATGTTATGTTATATAAATGTTTTTACTTGATGCACAATAGTTCCAAATGTCCATGACAAATGCATAGCCCCTGTTATACTCAGCAGTCTCGACTAACTATGTTATTGAGAATAATTTATATGAATCCACCAAAAATCTGAGTACAAACTAAAGTTTTATTTTTAATAACAGAGCTTTTTTCATGCAAGATTTTTGAACTAACAAATTTAGCAAGTACATTTACCAAACATTTGAACTGTTCAAGCACATTATAAAACAATTGCTGTACCTTTGTGAATTTTAAATAACTGTTTAATTATTTCTTTTAATAAAGTCTCTGAAATATCTAACAATTCACTTTTTTCATGTTTTAATATCTGATTATTTCATCTATATTCATTTCTTCCTGTCTTTATTTCCTTCTTTAAATTTTAAGTTATCAACCGATCTACTACTCTTGTTAATACCACCTATTTTATTAGTCAATAACTATTGGATTTCTGTTAAAGACAATTACTTCCTCAAAAAATTGTGTAAGTACTTGTTATATTCAAAGAGATCATTAAAAAAAATTTGCAGCTTTCCATTTTATAAAATAAACTAATAATTTTTCTTCATATTTTAAAAGCCGCAACAGGCTAACCACCCAATTATAGCTGATAATGAGAGATGAATTTTTGTGTCACACATAAAGTCTGACTGGGGCTTGAATCCAGTCCTATAAGATAAAAAACACAGATGCTACCATTCTGTCATAAAGGTAAAAATGTAATAATTATAAAACTGTTTTGATTTCATCATTAGAGAATATTTGCATATCAACTAAGGCAGAACATTTTTTTTTAAGAACCTTTTTTTCTTTTTCTTTTTCTGTTTAGCCTTGGAACCACTGTAAGGTATTACTTCAGAGGAACCTTACTTTTTTATGAAACTTAGTTGTACAGCATAATATTTTCTTTGAATTAATCACTGTAGTCACAGAAACTATTTAAGTTATTAAACTATTTAATACCGTCTAAGAGAGGTAAATGGAAACTAAACGGACAATCGTTTCAAATAAAAGTCCCTTAAAATGTTTAAAAAGGAAATAAACAACCAGCTAGAAGAGAATGATTTCATTTTTAGAAAAAAATGAGTTTTTTTATTCTATAATATTGCATCTAATTTATTCAGTAAAACAATCTTATTTATGAATGTTGTGTAATTTAACTTCACCCAAAGCCTGTTTGAAGGTCATTGTATACCTATGTACAGGTGTAGGTAAAAAATAAATAAATCAGAAGAAACAAAAATAATAATAATAATAACAAAAATTTTAAAAAACAGTTAAAATTTAAAGATAAAAAATTTCAAATAGAAAATTTAAACAGAATAAATTTAAAGTGGCAGAAACATTAGCAACTAATATAATCATTCAGCAACTTAAAGATATCATAAATGTAATAAAAAAAGAAAGAAATAAAATAAATAAATATAAAACTGGGAATGATACATTAATTTAAATTTATTTTTTTAAATTTTAAATGAAACTTTATATAGTCTTCTTATTACCAGTTAATTCTTTCAAATGATTTAATAAGGCAGTAACAATCTTAATTACAGATAATATACAAATTGTCAGCCTCCATGGTGCAAGTGGTAGCATCTCGGCCTTTCATCCGGAGGTCCCGGGTTCGAATCCCAGTCAGGCATGGCATTTTTCACCCAACAATTCATTCATCTCATTCTCTGAAGATATACCTTAACGGTGGTTCTGGAGGTTAAAAAAAAAGATAATATACAACTGCTTTTACCATCTCTAAGGTTATCCGGAGGTCCTGGGTTCGAATCCCGGTCAAGCATGGAATTTTTCACACACACTACAATTTGTTCATCTCATCCTCTGAAGATATAACCTTATGGTGGTTCCGGAGGAAAAACAAAAAAAAAAATCTCTAAGGTTATTATGAGTATGGATTTATTTTTTGTGAAACTTTTTTTTACACAATTAAAGAAAACATTCTTAGTACCATTTCACTCATACATAATTACATGTCTAATTGTGTTTGTTTAGCCGATAATGGTATTAAGTCATAAAAATAACTCAGTCAAAACCTACTTTAAAAATTGTAAGTAATGAGTAATGAGTCTGGAATAAATATTTCATATTTTAAAATATGTAAATGTTATCTATTAACCATAAAAAAAAATGTGAAATTGGTAAATGAAATAATAAAATCCAAGTCTCGAATAAAAATCTCAATAAAGTATAAGTATGAAATTTACAAAATTTCATACTTTAATGCTGGAAGAAACTTTACAACACAAATAAATGAATGAAATGCTTTAGGATAGTTACAGTTTTAAAACAAATAACACATTTAATGATTATAAAACAGTTCAGTCTCTTGTAATAGAAGTTATATTTAATTCTAGTTAAATAAGTTTTATGAAAATACTCAAGAACTCCTTCTGTTAAATTTAATATTAACGTAATCACAAACATAAAGCACTTCTAAAAGATTTGTTTTGTTTATAAATTTCCAAGTGTACATTAAAAGTTATAACAAATTTCAAGAATTAGCAACTAATCTGAAAGTGTTGGATTACAAGAAGTGAAAGGCTTGACAACCAGTATAATATTAAGTTGCACTCCTTGTAATTAATGTTGTTATTTCTACATTAATTAGCACTGCTAAATGAAGAATAATTTAATAAATGAATTAAAGTTATTTCCAAAGTACAGAATAAATTGGCAGTTTCCAAACTCTTTTCGCAAACTAAAAGTCTCAATAGTAAATTTATCATTATTTAATAAAAAAATAACCAACACACAAAGAAATTGCATTCAGCATTGCTTAATGTCAGTGAGAAACACAATTAAGTTAGTAAATATGGTAATATGTTTTGTTTTTTATTTTTTTTAACCTCCGGAACCACAAACAAGTATATCTTCAGAGGGATGAAATGAATGAATTGTAGCGTGTGTGAAAAATGCCAAAAATGCCATGCCTGACTGGGATTCGAACCCAGGACCTCCGGATGAAAGGCCGAGATGCTACCACTCGGCCACAGAGGCCGGCAAGTAACTATGGTTTAAGCATTTACATATTAATCTTATCACACTATAATATTTTTTATTTTCGCAGTATAAAAAACCATTTTTACAATGAAAATTATTTTTGAATAATTCTTCTGAATGAGAATACCCACAAAAAAATATACATATATTTTATTTTAAGAACAGTAGGCAATCTAATGTGATCTAATTAAAAGCATGCCTGTTCAGATAACTGAAAAATTGAGACTGTATTTAATAAATACTTCATACCAAAAAATTGTGAAGCAAATTTGTTTACTAAGGCAAAAGTAAATAAGTTAACACAATTAATTACTGTAAAATTAATAACTGGTCTATGTTTCAGAAATATATGCCTGTCAGTCAGTAATTCAAAATACAGTGGACACATAACTAGAGGTAAACATTATTGCGCATATATGTATAATAAATATTAATATTTTCAAGTACGAACCTTTTCAAAATAAAAGTAAGAACTGTAAAATATTTGGCATCTAGAATTATTTATACTGTTTTACTGAAGCTATATTAATAAAACTATTTTGTATTCTGGAAGTTTGCATTCTGACATAGTATGTGCTTAAGTTTCAAAGAGTACATTTTTATTTTATTACTGAAGTTGAGTTATGCCCTCATTGTTATCATCATTAGTAGGAAATTACTCTCAAAATATTCCATCCATTCTTGACATCATCTAGACATCAACTTATATAAACTTAATATAATGCAAAGTTATATACTGATCTGAATGAGATAATTATTTATTTATAAAATATTCCAAAATATTATTGTTATTATCTTGGTATAAATTCTAAATCACAAAATATATGTATACAATGGTATTGTTTTCAAGCAGGAAAAATGTGGAATTAAAAAATATATTGTACTAATTATAAGTTAAAGTAATTTTTACTAAATTTATAATAAGTTACAAACAATTTAAAAATGTTTTCAAATACTTCTGTACTATTTATACTATATTAAGACTATAAATAATTTTTTAAACAAAATATGCAGTAAGTAAAGGAAGATAGTAAATATCAAGCCAGCTTTACATTCAATTTTTTCCCAACTCCCAAATAAAGAAAAGTAAATAAAAAATTAAATAAAATTGTTTTCCATATACT
>JAAAKQ030507473.1:6016-17001 GCA_010016005.3 Zanna intricata | reverse complement strand
AAAAAAAAAAAATGGAAAAGAAGTCCTGATTCATACCAATGTGCCTTTCACTTGTAAGATCCAAAAATTTCATTAATTAAAATTTTATTTGGTTATAACTCTGTAACCAATGAAAATAAGTACCACTTATGATAAATCGATAAAGATCAGCTGGATGAACAGAGTTCGGGATGAGGAGGTACTTCGTAGAGTGGGAGAAGAGAACGTGCCTATCGAAATAATAAAAAAAAGAAAATGCAATTGGTTGGGACATTGGCTGAGACATGACTGCCTCCTAGTGACGGCGTTGGAGGGATTTGCAACAGGAAGGAAAGCAAAAGGTCCGAAACGAATGAAGCTGGTAGACAACATCAAAACGGTAGGAAGTTATTACAAAATGAAAAGAATGATACAGAATCGAGCAGTATGGAGGGCAGCCATGTGAAGACCTGCCTTTGGGCAGAACACTTATTATTATATGATATATCGTTGAAAAATTCTCAATGAGAGCTAATTAATGAAAAAGCCCAAAATTCACATTTTTTTTTAATTTTGGGCTTTATTCGACTCTTTTGGTTCAGTCAATTGAAATTAAAAGGACTAGATGTTACAACAGTTCTAAATCCAAATTTCAATATCCTACGGCTAATCGTTTTTGAGTTATGCGAAATATGTACGTACAGACATCAAGCCGAAATTAGTCAAAATGAATTCAGGGATGGTGAAAATGGGTGATTCCGTTGAAATCTGAGATCGAAATTTTTCGCGATTCCTTACAACACTTCCTTTCACTTCGTACAAGAAAGTAAAAACTTGAGTTCTCTGAACCTCCGTTAATGTGTACTTACATATGATGCTTAAATAATTTCAATTAATAACCTCTATGTTATTTTTTATTTTATTAATTTAATATCTTCGTATAATTCATATATTATTATTACATGAATTTTATTTTAATTTATTATTTTTATTAATATGAAGTTTTGTTTTTTTATTTAATAATTAGTTATGTATTTTGTGAAGTTTTCTAATCAGTATTTATTATGATTTACGAGTACTTTGATCCAAGTGTATGCGAGAGGCAGTTCTATCTATTTATATTCATGGATTAGGTAATCCTATCTATTCTCGAACTGATCTGTATTTTTAATTATTTTGTACCGATTCAAATAAAACATTTATTTATTCGTATATTTTTTAAACGTATATTCATTTCTTATTTTACCTTCTTAATTTTCAACATCCAACTGAAACATATCTCTAGACGTACATTCTTTTTGTTTCTTTTCCGCGTATCGTTTTAACACCAGCATAATGCCCTGTTTCAAACAAAAATTTTCGAGAACATGTCTTCTTGATGCCAAACTGCTTTTGATGTCCCCCACATTTTGACCATTCTTTTTAACTGTAATTTTTGAACAAAATTTTTGAAATTTTTGGTATAAAATGATTTTCTATTTTAATATTTCAGTTCTCTTTACAATTTATATTTATTTCTTCTCTTCATACTTTTTTTACCATATTTTTTGTATATTTATTTTTAAACTGAATTTTTTTTTTAGTTTGTAATAAATCTATGCCATTCATCATATTTATAGTACATAATAGGTTCCAAACAAAGAAAAAATCTTTTAAAACACTTTCACTTGCATATCAACTGTGTATTAACCATCCGTGCTGAATTATTTATTTTTTTGTTTGTTTTAATAGAAGCCATATGGAACCGAAGTAAATACTGGGTAACAAAGGCTTGATGTGTTTTTCTGTCAAATGAAATCTCAATGAAATCTGTAAGTTATCTCAGTCGATTTTAGTTAAGTTACTGTAAGTTGTGAAGTCCTCTTTGAATCACCGGTTTTTTATTTAAAATAATAATAAAACTAAAACTATTTACTTAATGTACGTAATTAATAAAATAAATCTATCGCCTTTCAAAAAGTGATGACAGTTCAAGCAAATTTAAAATTCCACCAAAAAAAATTAGGTTCAATGCAATTACCAACAAACTACACAATAACAAAATATAAACGTTTCTGATGCCCTAACATAAGATAGAGAGTCAACTGAAAGGTGCTAACTCCCACCAGTGAAGATTGAAAAGCCGCTGTATTACCACGCGTATTTGCGTGGTAATACACCACATACAGGTCGACTTATGGATAGACCACGCGCCAGCAAATACTCAACTCTGAATATATTAAGATATTTCTCTCCTTAAATAGCCAAAAAGTTTTTATTTTTTCAATTCAACCCATTTGTTATTTTTATTACGTGTAATATTTATGCCTTTACGAATAAATGAACTGATTTCGATGACCCTTTATTTTAGAAAAGAAACTTTCCTTTCTCATCGCACTATAAATTAAGCCGTAAATGGAAAAAAATTTTAAATAAAATTAATATGATCAAGTAAACGATTTTTAATATATATCTTACTTTGTGTTATCATTATTTAATATTATACAAATGTTAACTAACCTGACATATTTCGATATTTAAAGAATATTTTTACTTTGAAATTCCAAAAAATTAATTGAAAATTTTGAGCAAAAGAGTAAAATACCATTCTTACATTCCAGAAAGCATTATTCTATGAAGATAGTATTTACTTAACGCTGTTTCTGTACAACCCTTTTCTTATTTTTATAAAGATGCTAGTTTTTTCGCCTTTGGCACTTCTTGCTAACCGCTTTTTTGTTTCCTTACTAATGTCGTTTTATTTTTAGAACCTACTCCATATTTTAAACAAAAATAAAAGTAGGAAATAAAATAAAATTAAAAAAAAAAATAAAACCAACACAAAAAAACATAATAAGTAAAATAATATCATCAATTAATAATTCTTAAAATAAAGATACAATTATTAATTAAGAGCAGTAAATTATTTTTTATTTGGAAAAGATGTTAAAAATTCGAAATTTAAAAAAAGAATTGAATATCATTTTTGTAGGAGAGTTTTGAAGGTTTTTTTTTATAATTTAAGTTTAATTAATATATACTTATATTTTACGAAATAAACTGACCTTGGAGATTATTTTAAAATATTATATTGGAATTTTTTATGGTATTCTCGTAGTAAGTTCCTTCCAGATAATCTAAGTAAGAATTATAAAAGTATTTTTTTTTTGGATATAAAACACATCATATCCATACAGGCAATTTGAATTTACTGGTATATTTATTTTTTATTTACCTGTTTGCTGTCATTCCAATAAATTTCCTTTTTTACATGTTGTACAAAATATATATTCATTTCGGATTTAAAACAATCTTCACTGAAGAAAAAAACTGACTTTACTTAAAATCATTTGACACGTTGTTTGCAACAAGTATTTCATTTTAAAATACGCAGCGGTCAGTCACGGTTCCATACAACAGCCACAGTGAAAACTTTATTAACAAACTGGTTTAATAAGCTCTCGCTTATTAAATTAAAACGTAGATAAACGTTGTTACTCGGTATTTTATTAGATATATATACTACAAGAATATCAATTTGTGCGATTCTATTGTGAATCATTTTTTCAAGAGAAACTTATTTAATGTTCTTCTTTTATCTCTTAATGAACGTACGGGCAAGGTTGGGCACGGAGGCAGTACATTGTTGTTGGTGCCGCTGGAAAACGAGCATTGTGTACGATAATTTTCCATTGTTTCCGACAAGTAGTTTAACAAGAATTTTGTAGCTGAGTAGATTTAGTCTCTGGTGTTTTAGATCGTTCTCAGTTTGCTTGACCCACGTTTTCTTTGGCGCAGTTCGTTGGATCTTCCACTATGTAGGTCGTTGTATGAGACGGGTCGTCCCATTGATGCACTGCGCAAGTTGTTGTCATAGATGACGGGGCAGGTCACAGGAAACGGTATGGAAATCGGTATTCATCCATTTGGGTGGTTTGGGCATATTTACCCAAACCATCGCCATCTGCGTATTAGTAGTTCGAGTACAATTGTGGGTTATTCAATACATCTGAGCCTGATTGTGTGATTTCACAGACGATCACATAGTGATACTCCTAGTATTTGCCATTGGTATCGCGTTTGGAACACTTCTATTTCGTTTAGATTTTTTTCAGTAGTGTCAATGTCTTTGATTTATATAACATGGTAATATAAGTGTCAAAACAGTCGGATCTTTGTCTTCAAGGTTACATGTTGTTTCTTCCATTGGTACCAGTCCAATAATTGGAAGGCAGGAGTTGCCTGGCCAATCTTGCAGCGAAATTCAGAGAATGATGAAATTTTCTGTCTTTGGATTATTGACCAAAGGTATTTGAAATTATCAACCTTCTCAATTGGTATTCCGGCTAGATAAACAGCAGATGATGAGCCATCAGTCGTTAGAACCTCGGTTTTTTCAGAAATAATTTTGAGGCCGTATGGCTCTGCTACACTCGCAAATTATTTGTTTATTTATTACTGCACATTATTATTTATGATTACCTCACTGTAAAGGATGTAGAAAATTGTAGATAGACGTTGTATGGATGCACGGAGGACCAATATGTATATATTATGTATACTAGCTGATATGGTGTAGTCGTTTTTACATGAATAAAGACCAGCTCTTGTTTAAACGATTATTTATTGTTTTAAACTGTAGTATATGCGTTGATGACGTTGAAGGTATAATAGTATAACAAAGTATAAACTTGAATAGTATAATTTTGTTGAATATATTGCAATTAAACTTATGAATAAGAAATTTGCATAATAACATAAAGACTTATGAATAATTATACTTATGAGTGATACATTGTATGTTGAAACTAACATGTTTTAAATACTACAGGCTACTGTCCGATCGTTTGGTCTAGTACTGCAACCGAATACGACCCGTAATCGGATAGCAAGAACGAACCGACCATATTGGTGTCTTGAGAACGTTGAAACGTTCTCAATGCATAGAACATAACACTCACATCGGTATATTTCCTATATTTTGGTTATTTTTTTTTGCATTTATTTTTTACTTTCATCAATGATGTCTTTTGAATTTATTCTGAACAGTTTATTTTCATACATGTAGCATACTTTTCAAGCTTAATCATATTCTAAGTATAAATATTCAAGGTACTATTTTTAAAAACAATGAAAAATAAACACTTTTTTGAAAATTTTCTTTCCATTTCGTCTTCTTGAAATCAAGGTAAAATTATTTTTTTTTAAAAATAAGTTATTTATTTGTTAATGTAACAATACTAGTTTTCAAATGTTAAAATTTAAACACCTGAAAAAAGTTTTTTTGAATTTTGAATGTGGTGGTTTCAAGTATGTTTTTAATTTTTTTTATTAAATTACGTCAACACATCTAATTGAAAAATAAATAAATAATTTATCATTCAGAAGAGCGCCGCATTTTCTCTGACTGTGAGATTTTTCTAGTCCAGAAATAATCATTAAAAATAATTAATTTTGTTTCCTTCTCTTTTTTGCAATATAATTACGATTTTTATTTTATTTTAAAGCTACAGAAATATTTTTGTCACGTTTAGTGGATTTTATTTTAAATAAAAATTTTATTTATATTCATTCTACTGAACTTAAATTAATTTTCTCAAAATTACATTCTATAAAAATGTTATTACAAGTTTATTTGGTAATTTATGAAAGAAAATTACACCAAATATAAAACTAAAAGATTTATATTCCAGTTTCCAAATTCTGCGGCTTTATTGAAATATATTAATTTAAAAAAAAATTAATTTTATCTATAGTTACCATCAGTCACATAAACAATATTAAATATGCAATACTTAATATTACAAAAACAAGCAATATATAAACTGTACAATTTTCAATATTAAATAAATATGTCATATCATATACTATCAGAAAAATCATACTCTTGGTTACGGTAGCCGTGTTCAAATCAAATTTACGTTTTCATTTTTAAATATAACTTAATTATTTCACAAAATTATTTAAAAAAAAAAAAAAAAAAAAATAGTTGTATAAACAACTGTATACTATATTCAAATAGGAACAATTAAACTGAAGTTAAAAAAAAAAACTTATGTAATTTAAAATAAATGACTGTAATTTTATCAAAAAAAAGAAAACTGAATTCCAAATTTCCATTTTTATAAATGGACAAATCAAACCATTTGATAAGGAATAGTATTACTTTGTACGCAAATTTAAATTATTTAAAAAAATAAATTTAAATTATTTAAAATTTTTTATTTAATTATTAATTTTAAATTAATATATTTAAATTTCAAACTAGTCAGTTTAATGATATATTTTTTTTTAACTTCTGGGACACCACCGTTAAGTATTGCTTCAGAGGATGAAATGAAATGACAATTTTGTAGCGAGTTTTAAAATACTTAAAAAGTATCTACAAGAGAGTATCAATAGTACGTATAAATTACATATTTCTTATGTTTAATAATAAAAATTAATAACTGTTAAATTATTCGTATTTTAAACTTATTAAAAGGCTGTCTGTTGAGGTAACATTTTCGCTTATATAATGATGCAAACGTAAAATTATTCTGAATGTTAAGTTAATAACTATTATTCAGAAGTATAAATAGTTTTATTAATTTGATCCTAATTAATTTTTATTTATTTTTTAGAAAAAAATTAAAACTTGATAGGTAGTGTAAACCGGTAACAAAATCATTAAAAAATGGGTAGAAAAGAGTAATTTAATTAAAAAATTCAATTAAATGTAAGGAATAAAAGTAATTAAAAATATTAATACATTTTTTAAAATATACTCGTAATAAATTAATCACGTATTTTTGTCTTTAGACATAATAATTATAACGTACATAAATATACGGAATGCTGTAAATGTGTGAATCTGTGAGTTTATAGTTTTTATAAAAATAACGATATAAATCGGTACATGTTGTCTGAATTCGTACCGGTTAAGGATTAAAGTCCTGATAAGACTTAGTAAGAATCATTAAACATGGGGAAAAGGAGTGAAACCAAACTTAAACAAAAGAAAAGCTGGTCAGTCACAGTTATTAGAGGGGTAAAGTGAAGAAATGAAGATGGGGTGAAGAGCTTCGTGGCAACCGAATGGGGATTATTGCGTTGATCTCATCAGAAATTCCAATAGAGAATGTACAGGATAATACCAGGCTGTGCATACAAACTACGATATCCTCCAGGGACGTCTAGGATTATCAGGATCGCAAGGATCAACTCTCAACTCCTCTTAACAGAAGTCTCTTTCCCCTCCTCAACACTCTCTAACAGGCACTCAGGCATAAACCTACAAACACACCAACACACACACACACACACACACACACACTCACACACACTCACACATACTTTTTACTTTCCCTCTCTCTTTCTAAATATACCAATACTCCTTACCAGTTTAGGTTGTATTAGATTCCTCTTAATACAAAACAAAAAGGCCGGGTTTACAGCAGGACAGCCAATTCCTTTTGCTCATTCTACAAGCAATTGTTGTCATCGAAAAAAAGAATTTCAAGATATTGAGTCGTAATGCTGATTATAAGAATTTTGATGTTTAATCAAGAAAAATATCAGAAGACTGCACGTATTATGGGATTGGTATGTGTTATCTAAAGAAAGATTTACAGTACTGTAAGAAATTGTTAGAGATGACTTTTATAATTTAAAATATACATATAAAACTAAAAAATTACCAACGTATTAGTTACTAAATTCAAAATAAACTAATCTCAAACATTTAAAGTTGGATTTATCAAAAAGAGTTTAAATTATTGAAGAAAAATTGTAACATGTTTATTGTTGTGTAGAATCGTAACATTCCGACTAGTCTAGCATTTGTAGACAATTTTCATAAAATTATTAAACGATTTTTTATTTTATTTTACAGCAATTCAAAATACGTTACATCGGGCAAACGTCACATAGATATCCAGATATTAAAAAATTTTTTTTTTAATTTGACGACAATATTGTTTTACTTCCGAGTATTTCACAAAAGTTAATAATATTTAAATCTCCTTCCGTTTATAAAGTTGAGAAATACGGTCAGTCTTATGACAATACCCTATTTTATTTAACAACTAATTTCTTTATAAAAAGAAAAAATCTGAAGTTCATACCACATGACTTCCTTGTAGCCTATTAAACTCTAGCTATCGAAACTCTAGATCATGTTGTAGGAAAGTGCTTCTCTTATTATTATTATAGGAAACAGAAATAAATATATTAAAAGGCACGATGATGTTAAAAAATTCATCGTCAGTAATATTAAAACTCAAAATAACACCGTTATTGCAGTGGAACAGACTTTCGTTGGAACGACGGGGTGTCTATCCGGTTCTAATGTTAATTCTGTTAACATCTACAGTCAAGAGAAGGGGGTGACTATAACTCCTCCCGCAACTCATCAGATGGTTCGCATGGAAGTGCGACTATTTCTGATAGTGTTGAAATGGGTACAATTCCTTTAACTAGGCGTTGTACTCAATCGTCAGGACAGTTACTTTCATGTGTAGTGGAGACTGCGCATGATAGTGATTCTTAAGCTTCAATTTGTTTGAGGCCAGATTTCGTTATTAAAAACGAGCCTTGTCTTCATATTGTTGATGTCACTGTGAGATAACAGCAAGGTAACGCGTTAGAAGAAGCAGCTATTGAAAAGATAGTAAAGTAGAGTACCATCAGAGAAGGTGCAGCTAGAGTTTTCGACTATGCAGGAAAGGTTTCTCTTGTTCTGCTTGTGTTTGGTTCTCGTGGATCAATATCAATTACTATGGTACATCTCCGTAAATTTGGCGTAACATCGCCAAATATTTATAAGATAATATCTATGATTTGCCTTACAGCTTCGCTGGATATTGTTGTTTAGTGGTATTTTATTTAGTGAATTATAAATAATGTGAGTAACTTAAAATTTTTCTAAATTTTGGGCTAATGCCTATGTGGTTCGTTCAATGGGATACATGTATTTAATTAAATTCAAAATTTAATCTGACCCAAGAATTTTTTTTCGAGCTATAAGCACATGTTTTTGTTTTGTGGTTCAAATTATTGGTCACACTAAAATGCATCCCTTTTTTGCGTAGCACAGACCTACTTGATAAGGAGGCTGTTTCATACATATACAAGTTTTCTTCTGCATTTCATTTAAACTTATTTCATTTGAAAGTCTTTTGTCATCACATTAAAGGACGATATACACTACTCGGTCACGGCAGCACGGTCGGGCTTGTATGTTTCCTCCGTGAATGCCGTAGTACCAGAGCGATTAACTCACTGGTTGTAAATTTGAATTACTTTTTCATTTATTGATTCCTGTGAGTGTAACTTTATTTTTTTTGTTATTCTGTGTTTTCGTTATTTGGTCATGTTACTGACAAATTATAAGGTGAAGGAAAGAAGCAGTTATATCTACTGAACACTAATTTAGGTTAAATTAAATTTATTAATATTCTTGATCCGTTATGTATTTTTCGACTATAATACAATTTTGACATTAACCGACGAAGTGACAGTTTTTATAGTTTTTAAAAGAAAAATTAAGGAAAAGGTGGAAAACCGCAGCTAATTGCACAGAAGAACAATTTTTGTAGTTAGAAATGAACTGAGGTATACGTTCACACAATTGATTAATACGAATTATATTAAAATGAAAACAGTAAATAATACGCGCCAAAGAAACGAGGTTAAAATCTGGTATTCATTTTAATGCATCTCACAGATGAGAGGATGAAATGATACGAGACAAGTGAACGAAACAAATGCATACCCATCTTTAAATTATCAATAATATACGTATGTATGTACGAGGATGTTTTTTCCGCTGTAGCAGCTCAACTGCTGAAGTAGTTTAAATGTATAACCCCGCGTTGGAATCCTTACGTTAATGGTAGTGTCGTAAGCTTTAAATGTATATATATATATATACAGCTATAGTATAGATATGTATAGTTTACATATGTGTGTAGTCGTGGAGATTGAAGTAAAACTTTAATCAATTTAATTAATGTACTGTAAACTGTAAGTTTCTATCACTATGTGAACTGGGTTTGAACTGAATGACTTGAATCAATCGAATGAATATACAAAAATAATAGAATTAAATTTACGTTAAATAAAATAAAATAGTATTAAATAAATTTAAACAAATTTCTGTTTAAATTTCTGTTTTAGCGGGATCCCATGGGGACTGCTTGTGAGGCTAAAGTGATGAGGTGATGAGCCCTCATGCGAGGTATGTTACTTTTGAAAAAGTGTCACTAACGTAATTTTCATGTGACTATCATTTATATTAATTAAACTAAATGTGTTCTTGAAAAATTTTTTTCCCAAAAAGGAGTGTAATGTATTTATGGTATATGTATGTTCCACCGTAGCAGCTCAACGGCTGAACCGATTTAGATATGTGACCCCGCGTTGGAATCTTTACGTTACCGGGAGTGTCAAAGGCTAAAATTTTGGTCAAAGTTGTGTCAAAGGTAACAATTTTGTATAGTATTTCTATATATCTATATAGTATAATTTTTTTTTCTAATTTTTAAATATATTTAAAAATATATATCTTTTGACACTCCCGGTAATGTAAAGATTCCAACGCGGGGTCACACAACTAAAAAAAAGTAGAAGGGGCGAAAGTAGAAAGTATATTTTCTTTCTTTATAGAGTTTGATGGCAGTGCAATTAGAGGTAATGCTATCAGTATCGGATTGAGGATCGTGACCACCAT
The DNA here is from genome assembly GCA_010016005.3 of Zanna intricata. Classification (NCBI taxonomy): domain Eukaryota; kingdom Metazoa; phylum Arthropoda; class Insecta; order Hemiptera; family Fulgoridae; genus Zanna; species Zanna intricata. The sequence continues at coordinate 6,353 of JAAAKQ030507473.1, read as the reverse complement.
TGTTGAATTTGATGTTTGAGGGGAACAGGGAGAAGTGGAACGGCGTATTCTGCCACCAATATTGCTCGGCTCTGACCAAGAAAATTGCTATATGATCCGCAAGATAAAAAAATCTAACGAGAAACCCAACCGCTTGAGAAATCTGGAAGTTTAGAGTTACAATGAAATGTAAGGTAACAAAAAAGTGAATCGGATATCAAATTAGAGAACTGGAAAATTTCTTTTATCGTTAGAGATAAAATACGTTAATTAAAAAATACTACATAAAATTCTCGGCAAAGATACGAATAATGTGATTAATACGGGTACAACAATCGATAATTGTTACAATAATCGA